>MU117998.1:7137-86711 GCA_014904855.1 Thelephora ganbajun
TCGTCCTACTGGGGAGGGACACCATCGCGGTGGGGAAGCCGGGATCGTTGGGGACGACGAAGTCATTGGTCTTCATCGGGGGGGGGTAGTTTTGCGGTACGGAAACACAGAAGAGACAGACGCTTGAGGTTGTTCGTGAGTAGGGCGGTCGGTTCGCGGAAGTGGTCAGCGATCCTGGGGACTTGGGTGGACTTCGGCTAAAAGACGCTGATCGGGCGCTACCGGAAACGGAAGCCGGACACCGAGCAGTTCGATACCTTCGATGTCCACGGTTTGTACGATGAAGTTGTCCCCCATAACACCATTAGGGTTGACGATGCTACGGACAAGTTGGGTAGGGACATTCTGGAGACGGTAGCAGAAGACGATGGAGATCCAGACTGGGCCGATGAGTAGAGGTCCATACACCGAGATACACTGGTTTCAGTGTATAAACTCCTTTTCATCTTCTTTCCTGTGAGTGTGAGCAAGGCGAAATAGCAAAAGAGTGACTACGAAAGTGTCTGTTCAAGAGTGAAACTGATAGGGTATATGGAGAAATGGTGGGGTAAAGAACATGGTTCGTAAGGATTAAAAAGTTTCAAAAATTACTCGCCAAAAACTGCACAATCCTGACATTATGCCACAGTTATTGGAGATTGACTGTGGTCAATGTTTGAACAAGAACATACAAGGGTACATTGTTGTTATTGATCAATTTAGACTGACATTAATGATATTTTTCTAGAATGACCGTCTCAAGTGGGACTTGTACAAGTCTCTCACTGACAACCACATCTTGTCAGGTAAGGTAACTGAATTGAGGATATCGTTGTCAAGGTTCATCAATGATGTGAACAAGGAGCTAGGGAAGGCAAGCAATTGCCTCAACTGTCATCGTGTGGGGATCCAGAATGTGGATGCCAAGTGCAAGGCTTTGGGAAGGGATTTGGGGGACCATAAAGAATGCATCGATGACCATGCTGTTATGATCAACAGCTTGTCCAATCATTCCTGTCATTGTGGTGAGGTATCTCCTAAAGTGGTAGAAAATACAGGAAACTCCCCTGAGATCCTGGTGTTGGGTCATTCCCCTTCCTTGGAATACACCACTCCTCCCAAATCTACTTCTCCTGCCCCCATTCCTGTTCCACCCTGGCAGGTGATTCCAGGTCTCTTGGGTCCAGGAGTTCCAGGTCCGGCTCCTATTCTGGTAGCAGAGACCATCTCTCACCTCATTCCTATTACCAAAGAGGAAGAGCATGAGATTGAAGACCACTTGGTTGGAGCATGGCAGGCCCAAGGCAGAGCTCAAGTACATGCTCTCTGTGTCAGGGCCACCTGTCAGGGGACCTACGATAACGCATGACAGCGTGCCAGGGCCTGCGCAGGTCGCAAAGAGTAGCGAGTCAATAGCACACGGGCTATGACTGAACCAGACGATAGGGGGAAGTCAGCGATTCCTGGGTGTTCTAGGGAGGGTAGTCCTCAATAGTTTGGGATGAAGACGTAAAAGGAGGAGGACTAAGAAAATGAAAAGAGGGGATTCCAACCAGATAACAGCTGGAAAACTCAGGACATCCCAAAGACAGGGTAATTCCTAAGATTTCAAGACTGGGGAACTATTTTCCACCAGTCATGCTAATATACAAGTCGTTATGATCGTCTGTAAACAATCGTAAATAAAGGAACAAACATAACTAAATATCAATAGAAGGCGTGATCGTGATGTTGTTAGATAATCGTCATCAAGATGTCATTAATAGAATAGGGGGAAAATAAAAGAAAGTGGTTGGACGTCCATCTACTCATCCCATCGTCTAACCATCGATGTCCTTCTTCTTCATCTTGAATTCCTTGATCGTTAGTCGTCATGATGGCGCCGGTCCACGCCCTCCTCGTGCTCCTTCACCCAATTCTCTGCTTCTGCAAGTCCACCACGGGGATCACCTCCTCTGGTACTCTCACCTTCCTCCTTCGCTCCTTTATTCTGACGCAATATGGTTCTCCGCCATGTCCTCACATCGTTCGCATGTAGCTCGTCGTGCAGCTCTCAGTTCAACCGTGGACCCACTCCATGGTCTCATCTCCTTGGGGCTTGTTGACTGGGACAGTCGCAATCAAGTGGCCGATAGTGCCATCGACGGTATCCGATTGGCTGCCACTCTGGCTGAGCAGTTGCTCACGCTCCACGAGGGGGTGGTTCTCAAGGTAGGCATTTGCCTTGAGTGAGAGTATCCCTTGCTCACCGCTTATCACCTTAGGTCTCCTCCCTGGCTCGTCAGGCGCAGACGCTGGCATCTTTGTTGGACCTTCTCATCACCGCCCATAATGAACGTTTGGGCCGCCTTGAGAGTCATTGTTTCGAGCAGGAGCGAGAGTTGGGGGAGCTGAGGGTTCAGATGCTGGAGCTGGAGCTGGCATGGGAGCAACGGGAGTTGCAGGCGTCATCAGGGTATGCCTCTGCGGTTGGGGAGGGTGAAGTGGTGGTAGAGGAGGGAGTTGATGAGGAAGAGGTGGAGATGGGTGAGGAGGGGTTGTGGTCCCCAAACTCCTCTGATCGTGCCGTCCTCGCTCTCGTTCCCGATGCCTCTGTCTTCCCTACTCAGTAGTAGGGGCCTCGCAATTATACCTTTTTGTTCTTCGTTTCTTTGTGTGTGTGAATGGTTAAGAAATGGGGTATATTGCATGCAAAAAGGGAGGTATACAGGAAAGTGCAATGACACTCTGCAGGACAAAGTTTGATCACCATCCTTACCACAAATCAGTAGGGAACCCCTCCAACTGTCCTCAATTCATCTACCATCCAGATGTCAGAGCTGAACAAGAGGTTCGCAGGGCTCTCCACAGGGCCAAGCTTGGTGGCAACTCAGGCTACAAGGTCAGTAGTGAGTCTGGAAGCAAGGGCCTTTCAGTTGTTGAGCATGATGCATGTTGTGGCCTTGATGCCCAACTCTAACATTTACACTCAACTGGTGGCAAGGGACTTGGGTGGTGAGATGCAGATTGTTTTCCTGTTAGATATGATGGACTTCAATGCTCTTAGTTCCGAGCATATCGATACGTTCAATGTTTATGGCCTGTATGACAATGTAGTCTGTAGTGTTCTGGACCAGGCCACAGATATCGATGGTAACAATATCTTGGGTTCTATCTGTTGAAATGTTAGATAATTAGATATAATATCAGAGTCAGTCAGGTGACCTAAGGAACCAGATCTAGTGAACCGGTAATAACTGAGTTCCTATGATCAAGTAGTTGCAGCACAATCAAACAATCATGTACAAACATGGTCTGTGCGCATTTTAGTTTTATATATAAACTGTACCTTATGCTCACTTAATAAAATAACTCTTCTCCTCTACCCTCATCGTCTCCTCACTCTAAAACAAGCAACTCGCCTCTCCCCCTTTTATATAACAAAGGTATGGTAGAGTACCCTGTAGTAGTATACAATATATTACTGCTCAACACTATCAAAGAGGAAGGTGATGATGCTCAGGATTGGACAGATGAGGAGTAGGCTAGCTTCATAGTTTTGCTGAGGTGTACCAGTGTCAGTACACAAATAAAACTTGTCTTCCTTCCTGTGGTGTGAGCAAGGTGAAATGTTGAAAGAGTGTCTACAAAAATGTCATGGTTTAAACTGGAAAATAGTCCGGTAATGAACATGAAGTTGTAAGGAATAAAAGTTTTCAAAATCACTCGCCAAAATACTTGACATTCCTGACAAGGGGCTGTAGATCACACACAACACCGAACATTTCTTGTGTACCAACCCGAGTGAGATTAGGGTGAAGGGGAACCCATGAACGAAGCTGGTGGCTGGCCTATGTTCCTCAGCCTAGAACAACAACAGTGTGTCGAGCATCATCTGGTACGGTGTCGAGGGGGTCCACACCTGGGTCAAACCAATTCCGTAATTGCATACCCTCCTCTCGAGAATGAGAGTCATGCCGAGGGTACGGTCGGACAGCAACAGCCCCATTCAAATCCGGCGACAGTAAGAGAATGTACAACAAGCGAGACCGAATCCGGCATGAAAGCGCACGTAAGGTAAATCGACGACGAGCCCCGTTCTTCACCTGCGCCGTCACATCTATTGGCGAAAGATGCGGAAGTTCCAAAGCCTGAGTTTTGATCCATCCAGGTGATTCGAGGTCCTTCAAGTAATCGACCTTGGGCAACTGATTGGGAAACTCCACACTGTTTCCAAGCTGCGGGACCCACGTAATGGCCTTGATCCCCTTGACTTACTTATTGTCCGGAGGGGAGACACCATACGTGAACGTGGCAACTTGGGTGCGGATGTCAGAAGCCGTGACAAACGTTCAGAGGAAGTTCTTTAGTGGGACGTAGATGTATTGAAGACGAAGCATCAAGTGAGTCTCAGAGATTGCACGGACTCGCCAGTCAAGCTTTCTGCTGAACACCTGTTGCCCGTAGTCGCAGCCTGAATCGTATCACCGTGGATATTGGTCGTCTGCGTCGAAGGTCGCTGGCTGACGCGGAAATGCTGTGGATGGATCATTCCGCCAGCCGGCCAAGTTTAAGAAAGCACAACCGAGGCGCAAGAGATCCTCCAAACGACCGAAACGCCTCCCAGTGACTTGATCCCGGTTTCAGATCCCCTCAGCCACCTGAAGCTACCCAGCTTCCCCTGGCGTCGAGAATGGACTCAGAATCAACCAATACGTGGTCCCACATAACGTGATGATTCTGCTCCCAGACTCACCAAGGGATTCCATGCGAAAAAAAGAGTGTGGAGTGAGTACGCATACTCATTCCCTAGTCGTGGTGACAACCGTATCGTTGGAGGCTTGTCGCTCTGATTACCGATTCCACTCTGGCATCCAGTCCAACGACTCCTCTGCTCGTTAGTTCCGACAACAAACCCGGTGCAAGAGTCCAGAATCGGACCTACACCCGATCGGGGTCTTCCCAATCCTGACGAACCGTTGCCTCGACCAGGTTCATGGGGATGGTATCGGCCAGGTGATCTATGATCTGAGTATGATCTGTTGGAGGTATTCGGTCTTAACAGTCTGGAGCCCCCATCACGATCTCCTGGATGCATGGCCTTTCAAACTGAAAGACCAGATCTCCAATTTTTCGTGGCCTCGAAGCCATCAAACAAAACTCCCCTGGGCAAGTCCACGTCCACAGGTAATGGTAAGGTTGTGGCAACTCACGGAAGCAGAAGAAAATGCACCCTGGCGCGCGTAGTGAGCAGGCCTGGAAGTGTCTCCTCCCATCGCGGAATAATGCGACTGGAGAGCATCGCTCGCACCTACATTGTAGCTGTCCAGCTGGGATTGCCGGGAGAAGTCGGACGCGAGCCCCACAGTGAATCCGGACTCGGAGATATTCAACCCGGTAGCCGAAACCCACGCACGACATGCGCCGCGACGCAGCCTCAAGGTCTCTCAAGGTCCCACCCCTCTCCCCTCCTTCCGCCTATGGACATTTCTCCGATTTGTCTTCTACGTATACCCTTTTGGGTTGTAAAAGCCCGAAAAGTTAAACCCAAAACAGGTTCGTCGTTTTTTTCTCTTCTTTTTCGTCATCGTGGCCCATTGATACGGCTCGAAGCCAGAACCCCATGAGGATTCAGGAACCCGGGGAAGCAAATTTCATACCGAGCGTATATTGTATATATATCAGAGGACGGGGAAAGGACCATGTCATAACATATAGACAGAAACACAAGTTTTGCAAAGGGCAAGGAATACAGTGGAATCAAAGGCGAGTTGGGGGGAAAGGTCGGTCGAAAGGGTAAGAAGGTGAGAGGTACAGGACCGACTTTGTCGTTCAAAGGATCAAGAAATGAGGGAATTGGACACGACGAAGCGAAAACAAGAGCGAGGAGAAAGGTGGGTAAGAGCACAGGAAGGCCGCGTATTTCAAGAATTATACAACCGTTCATCAGAATGCGAAAATACAGGGGGACCGCGGGTGGATAGGCCAAGTATCCCGCAAAACATACTGACTTGTAGAGAAAAGAAACAAACAAGCGAGCTCCATAATCACCTCCTTGGGTAATGACTGTTTTGGGGAACCGCTTGCGCCCACTGTTGTCCTCCTTGCTGTAACGGGTTCTGGGGAGGGCCTTGGCCACCTTGAGGTTGAGCATACCCATAACCGGCGGGACCCATCATCGGCTGTCCAGTGTAAAGGTCTGGCTGAGGTTGGCCGGAGTAAGGTGGATGAGCATAAGTGTTCTGTGGCGCTTGGTGTGTCGGGTGAGGGTGAGTGTGGGATTGCGGCGGCGATCCCATGGTCATCTGAGGCGGCGCACCGGACCTCTGTCCAGGAAGGTTCATCGAAGGGGGAGCAGGTGCGGGGATGGGTGCATTAGGCGAATGAGGAGACTGAGGTGGGGCTGCGCGACTGTTCGTGGTAGAATTGTTACTGGGAGGAGGATTCGTTTGCTGAGTCGCGCCAGAACCGCGTCTACGACGCTTATTGGCCCTATCCGAATCTTCGCGTTCACCATCCTCGTCCTTCTGACCACCCGAACCGATGGTGAGGCCGCCACTAACATTTGTTTGGGTGGGAGTTGCCATCGGCTGCGGACCTGGGGCACCTGATCGACTGATGGTCGAACCGACTGGCATCTGAGATGGCAGCTGGCCATGGGGCGCATTAAGACAAGCTTGGATGAGGTTCTTGCCTTCTGGTTGCGTGACGAGCGGTTGAAGCTTGGCGGTCGTGAAAGTGTAAACTAATCCAGTTTCAGACACGACGAGTAATAGTACTTGAGTTCCAGTAAGCGTTGAAAGTTCGTAAGCCTAAGAAAGCGTGCACGGACGCGTCAGCACACACAAAGGACCTAGATCTCGGGCAAGTAGGGTCGAGAGCGCACCTTCTTCATGATACCAGCCTTGCGCTTCGAGAAGGTTATATGCCTCCTGGACTTGTCCTGAATAAATTCAATCTTGATTTTCCTGCGACCAGCCTTCTTATCCTTAGGCCGACCTTCGTCATCGTCATCATCGTCGCCGCCACTGTCGACAGCATCGTTGTCTTGGATGAAGGTACCGTCGCCGACGGGAGGGAGACCGTCGTTCCTGGGGTCGGGACGCGGACGCTTATTTTGTCCAGAAGAGGATGTGACGGGATCCGGCATGTTGTTATGTAGGACGAGAAAGGCAAGTCGAACAAAAGTGTCCAAAGACGTCGACGCGCGGGAATTGTTAGAAAGAAGGGTGAAAGAAATTTGTCGGGGCGAGCCTCTTTCGATTATCCGCTGTGACGAGACAGAGAGCAGATAGAGTAGAGAACAGAGGGGGAGAGTAGAGGGAGAGAGGGAAGGGAAGGATGGGAGAGGGATGAGCAAGGGGACGAGAGGACGATGGGATGGCGTGGGCGAGCTTTCTGGAATGGGAAACTATCCTAGTTGGGAGAAGACGACCGAGTTGAGCGAAAAAAGAACAGGCGATCTATATAAGTAAGCAGCCATCTCCCAAATCACATCTCCTTATAACCATTTATGGAAAATCCCATCGCTTTTCATTCTCCGACCCAATTCATTCATCCGCAAATTATTTTGTTGATTGACTCTGTCTAACGCTCTCCCAGTTCAACCGTATCTTCCTTTGGCTTTGCGTCCCCTCTCTGTCCGACAACCCCCACCTTTGCCATGGACACGATTGCGATCAAACACGCTGCGAAGGGCAGGAGTAGCCAACGAGATGAAAAACGGAAAAGGGAAGCATCAGCAATCTGCCAAATTTAGAATAACACATGCCGTAATCAATCACGACCTTCTCAGGCTTTGCCTATTCAGGACGAATGAGGGATCCGAGGGAACCGCCACGGCAGGAGGACAAAAGAGCGTAGAGTCCAAAGAAGGAAACAGACACGCCAACTTACCCAAGATACCAAACGCGAAAGCTCCCCAGTTTGCGTCCTGATACGCGTGCAGCTGCGCGGCCCGTGGCACAGCTGACCCGTGCACATTCAGATCAACTCCAAGCGACCGTGCATCACTCTCTAGAACGGCGTTGTAGACGATCGTCGTTATCGCCAGCCCGAATGCGGTCCCCACCTATCCAAAACGAGTTAGCATCCCTTCCCCCGGCTCGTATTAGAGTAGAGGGCTCCTCGGAATCAAACACCACGGAACCAAACGAGGAATCTGATCAACCAGCGTCAGACGAACTGCCCAAACGTCTTGGTCGATCGACATCAGCTCGTGTCCAATACTTCCATCGGACAAAGAGGCCACCCAGGCGCCGTCACGACAGGACAAGGAGCCTGAACAGGAAGAAAGGGAGGGGCCGAGGTCAATCCATACCTGAGTCATGACACTGAAGAGCGCTCCCGCCACACTCTGTTCGTGGGGAAGGGCACATTTGGCGATGAAGAGCGTTCCGCTGGAGAACACGAAGTCCGCCCCAAATACGATAATTACCGCACTAGGAAACCCGTAAGACCAATAAGACTGGCCGTCCTCGACAAGCGAGAAGAATATGCTCCCAAACGCTGTCAGGAGCGTGCCGACGCCTGTGGATGTTTAAGCCCTCTTACCGCTTGAAAGGCGGATAGTAGGGAATAACCCTCCTACTTACCGATTAGGTACACGACCGGTATCCTTCCCACCAACAAAGCGATTAAGACGTTGCATATGATGCCTGTCACGAAACTAGGCAATAGCCGAACCATCGTGAGGATCGGAGAAAGGCGAAGATAGTTCTGATAGAACAACTGCGTAGGCCGTGCAAGACTCGTCAGCGTATGTCCCATCACGACATCACACATAAATTAAGCACGCCCGGGTCACGGGTATTCTTACCTGAACCTGTAAGTCCATAGTTCGATACGACACGTATATATGACATCCCAGTTCAGTCGCAGCAGAATGAAGGGTAAGAGGAAGGGGAGGAGTCCACGTACCCAGAAATTGTTGGAAAGGAATGAACACCAAGTCCAGAATACAATCATGAGAATCGCCAAGAACCGCCCATTTGCGCGGAGCCACAAGTCGCCAGGAATTAACGGAGGAGGTTGCCACCAGGCCGTCGACGATCCTCCCTTGGCGTGAGCTCTCGAGAGATATGCATTCCAACAGAAGAACAACACACTCAGGATGACGCCAGCCACCAGACACCCGATGATGTCTGTGCAAAATAATGAAGATGTAACGTCAGCCCTCAAGCGCGGAAATTCCCAAAGTGTGCGGATCCGCTGACGAAGCCAAACGAGATTGATACTCACAGGGGGTGCGCCAGCCGTGAGGAGCAATAGCGCCATCACTCAGGACGAATATAATGAGCACGAGTCCGCTCGTGATCAACGCGGAACCGAACCAATCCACCCGTTTGTCTTTCTCCTCGGAAGGTTGGTCGGGGTCAATGGTGAGTGCACCTCCGACGGCGATCAAAGCCGCGACGCCTGCCGAAACGTAGAAAACGGATCTCCAAGTTTTGCTGTGCAACATGTTCTCCATCAGTCATCTTTTCATCATCCGAATCAAACGGTAACGGTGTAGGCTCACTTGGTCAATTCGACGACGACAGCACCTATTGTTGTTCCGAATACGGACCCTACATTCCCATGAAACGAGTCAGGCCGCCGGTTCAGGATCAACGGCAATACGAGACGCCCTCACCGATCGGCGCCCCCGCTCCGAAAGTAGCAAATGCTGTTGATCGGGCCTGAGAAGGAGGGAAGGCAGCTGCCAAAATTCCAATCTTCGTATTTTCTATGCTTAATTTTTCTCTCATTCGCCGAATTGGAAAAGGAGAGACACACAGATGCGGGGATGATTGCAGCTCCGCCGATTCCTTGGAGCGCACGCAGGACGTTCAACGTGATGTTATCTGCGTGATATGACGTTTTTGGGGGTTCAGAGAAAAGGAATCCTCGTGGTTCAGAGAGAAATACCAAAAACTGACCGTTCGCGAACGCACAACCGATAGCGAATGCCGTGAGCCAGAGTGCTCCGGCTACGAACATTTTCTTTCTTCCGTAAAGGTCGGCGAGTCTACCGATGAGAAGGAGCAGACATCCCTAACATACAGAGAAACCAAGATGAGGGACCTGGAGGTCTAGGACGTTTGAAAGGACGCACCGCTGTCAGAGAATACGAAGAGACGACCCATTGCAATTGATCTTCGTTGACCCCTAAATCAGCTCCGATGGTTGGAAGAGCGATGGATACAGAAGTAGCATTCGCAGTCTAAAAAACAGACGGGAGAATCAACCACCGCACGCGGACACACTGATTCCTCGCAAAACACGAGGCACTCACATTGATAATCATAGCACCAGCACACGAAAGCACCAGAAACGTGCTCTTGATTGCACTCCTGGTTTTCGATGCTGGAACTCCACCATCGCTATGGTGGCTATAGGTGCTGTTCGTTGTCTGTTCACTGCTCTTCGCGTGATCCTCATCGTGTGCGGGCGACGATGTATCTTCAACTCCAAGAGTTGGTGAGGTCAATTCTCTGATGGGCATAACGGCCTCAGAAGGGTGTTTACGCATATCGATGAACGATCCTCGCATGTAATCCTTTTGCGTTGTCGGTGGTGGTATCTTGTCTTGGGGATGGTCGAGGTACGCTGCAAGAGTTACGTCGGACCAGACCCCAGAATTGGTGATCGCGTTAGAACCGTTCGAGTCGGAGAGTATGGAACTCGATCGAGAGGGGGGTCTAAGGCGCAGCGGTCTGGGAGGAGGAACAAGACGGGTGGGAGGCACCGGTAAGGACAGAGGCGGAGTGACGGTGGAAGTCTGAGGGAAAGGCACTTGCGAGCCCGACATGGAGTATTTCAGAGAGACCGAAAAGAAAAAAACGGTAGAGAGTTATCGAATATCGGTTGCCCGAGGCTTCGCTAAGTGTTCGACATTGACAGATTCGAGAGAAAATAGTGTGGGACAGCGTCCCACCAAAGATCCACGTCTTTTGAATCACGCTCTCGGATCCTCCCAGAAACGAGAGAAAAAGTCGTCTCTCGGAAGTGTCACCCTGGCCCCGTCTTTCACGTCTTCATATCCGCTCTCGTTTCCCGGTGACCGACGGCTCCACTGCGGTGGTAGAAAGGGACGTTTGACATCCCATTCCGGCAAGCCCGAGAAGAGAATGGGTAAGTCTCAAAATCATGTGAGCACATTTAGTACGTCAGAGTCGCCAAGTGAGAAGGGACCAGGGAGCCGGAGGTAGCAACGAGGTCAACGAAACAGTCCTGTCCGTCCGTCGTCCGTTGATGGGTACAACTGGAAGCGGAGTGAGAAACAAGATCGTGCTTCTTCTGGCGTACAGCCACCGGGATCCGTACTCAGATCGACAAGACCACGTCGCTCGCGTCACACATAAAAACTTGCTCAAACCGATTTTTTCCAAACATATCTGGGGAAGATCATCCAACAGAGAAAACAAATCCAAACGTAAAACAGAAATCACAGGAAAGCGATAAGAAAACAAATAGACTAAACAAGACGTCCGAGAGACTGGAGGGAGGCTTTGTTGGTGGCCAGTGTCGAGGACACTTCAAAGGCTCTTTCTCTTTTCTTTTGACATTCGAGATTGATATTTCCCAGACACTCGCACGGTTCCACAACCCTCCGATAGGGAAGGGACAAAATGGCGTTCACGGAGGACGCCAAAGTGATCCACTCAGTGTCCTACGAGACTCCAAGGATCGATAGTGCCGCAGAGACACGGTCTTCAAATCCCAGCTCCATCGTTTCTTTCCTCGTTCGAATTTCCTCCAATGCGTTCTTGACGTCCGTCGCGCTCCTTCTCGGCCTTTGATCCTGGCTTGACTTCACGAGCGCCTCAAATAGGTACTGAGCTGTATCGTCATCTGCGGGAGAAAAACCGGAGAAAGAGGAAATAGAGACGGGGCATTGAGTCCAGAAGGAGAGAACAGGGAAATCGAACCAAGGAACCAAACGCGTGGGGCAAAAAGCGAGCACGGAGAGGGTGAGCAGAACACCATCTCAAAGAATCCTTGACGCACCACTCGGTTCCCACGTTTCCAACTCCCTCTCGATATGTAAGTCCTCACACTTGTCGTCCCTACACACTCCTCCACCTGGTATCTCAAACTGACATATCCGTTTATCCAGATCGTGGCTCTTGAAAAACGTAACCATCTTCAATGATCTTAACAAGCTGCCCGGGATCGTGGAATCCTTGGAATCTGCCGACGGCGATCCGCTGGCAGAATTACTGCTAAAAGATCCAGAAGGCGTCAATATCGAAAGCCCATCCGAGCTTCCAGTTGTGGACGTGTTGGAAAGGTCACTCGGGTCTGTGAGGTGTAAGTGCCAACGAGAGAAATGGTAAGACTGAAGCGGAGATTGATATGTAGTCCACCTCTCGCTGGACCCAGACCCGACTATCTGTTCAGTGTTTCCATTGTTGGCTGGGTTTGCACCGAGGTCCATCACCACCTCCTGGCTCGGTTCCGTTATATTTTCCTATGGAATATAAGGTTTAGCGAAAGAAACGCAACCAAGTGACTCGCATCGAGCAAGCAAGAGAATAATCTACGCACCTGAGCCGACGATGGACTGGCATTGAGACCAGGAGCAGTATCGTCGACTTCTCGGACCGGTGCACTCAACCCAGCGGCTCCATCATGCATTGCATGTGGTTCGGGCGTCTCAGCGGGCTAAAAGAGAAGGGAGGAAAAGGAAAAGCGGAGAAAGGCAGAAAAAAGGGGATATCACATCAGGGCCGATCCAGTAATGCAGATTGGGCAAAGGTCCTTGCCGGTTCTTGCTGCTGGGGTTCTAAGGTAACATCTGTTTGTCGTGTAAACAATGGAGGGGGTCGGATGGGATGGTTAATGGCACGAGGGAACAGCAGAATGGGAGTGCCCATGCCACGACGCAGACTTTTGAAAAGGGACTCGCCTTTGTCATCATTCGTCACGATATGGGTGCTTATCAGGAGCGGTACACTGTCCACATCCTCCACTATGACACGGGCTATAGATAAATTAGTTCAAGACAGACATCCGAAAGGAATACAACGCACGCGTCTCAATTTCCGCGGTATCTTCCATAACAATATCATCAGAAGGCTGCGGAGGGGGAACGTCCTCGGCCTGAAGCACAGGTGTGGACGGGGCGGGGCCAGGAGTAGCAACGTTGGGAACGCTCGGCGTTGGGCTCTGTCCTGGCGTATTTCGTGCGGAAATCTATCATCTGTCCGTAAGCACCACGAAGGTATATCACGTAGGCGCACTCACGAGCTTTCGAAGCCTCATTTGTTCCTTCTGAGCAATAATCTCCCTCATCCTCTTGATCTCCAACTCCTTCTCGAGTAGGGTCGCACTAGACAACGAATTGATCCCCGTTTGTGGTGGTGTATTCGTTGCGCTGAATGGTCCATTGGCCGTGAAGTGTGGATTGAACGAACTATGCCGACTTGGGGGAAGAGACCTAGGCTGAGGGAGAGCGTCCGTGTCTTCCGAGTACTCGTCTTCACTGTCGCTCAGGTCGATGACACAACGACGTGTACTGGTGATGCCTGCAAATCCCCCTGTCTTTCGTTTCGCGTACGAGGGGTACGTTTGAGATTGCCCGCTCGAAAACGACGGGTAGTATGTATACGGATGGAATCTCTCCGCGTCGACGAAATCTGCGGCAACAGGTCGCTTAGCGCCTCGACGTTGTGGGGCGATGCTGTCCTCAAGGAGTAACGGTGTCGATTCTCCGCTGGAAAGTGGTCCCGTCGGAGTTCCGGTAGAATTTGGGGTGTCAGGGGGTAGGGTGGACATAGACGGTGCACCAGTTGGGACGGATGCTGGAGGTTCGACAACAGACCCATTCGTCTCCTCAGAGGGCCAGATGCCGCCAAGACCGGGTATTTCATCGATATCCATCCCATCAGATTCAGCCCCTATCGGTGGTGGCGGAGATTCCGAAGGTTTGTCGACAGTCGTGTCGTGGTTAGGTCCGATACTATTTAGGAAATCGTCCACGGTCGCTGCCGGGGCAATCTCGGTAAATGCCGTCTCGACGCCTTTGAATGGCGTGTTAGCAGAGGAAGCGTTGGTAGACTGGGGAGACGGCGTGCGTAGTGCTGCAGTTTGTGGTTGTTTGCCTTTCCGCGACGCTATAACAGCCTTACGAGCGAGTAGCTCGCGGCGATGTTGCTGTTCGATGTCAAGTAGATTAGGGCTGCCCGAAACAGGTGTCATAGGGACGACGGATGCTGGACCAGAGGAAATGTCAGCCTCTGTGTCTGCCAGTTGGACCTGCTGCCCTTCCGTGCGTGGTACAGAGCTAACGGAATCCAGCATTTCTACAGGCTTCTGAGACTCGAAGAGCGACTGGAGGAACTCCGGAGAATACTGCGGAATTCCGGCAGTATCAAAGCCCACTGGTAGTCTCAACCTGAGCTCAGTGAAGGCAAAATAGATCAACTCCCTGCTCAAGCCGCATTGGCCAAGATACTCTGGCGGTACACCCAAACCGAGCAAGTCGAGAATTATTCCCTTCGAATAGTCGTATTGTTCCTGCGTTACTTCGGCTTATGTAAGCAAGGGGTTCGGATAAAATGAAAAGCTGACGAACGCGAGAGGCCAGGCCTGACATGATTTTCGTCGACCACATAGTGAGGCATAGACAAACCGGGAATTTCTGGAGTGCTTCTAGTAGTAGAGGATTGTCGGAGTACTGAGACGTCCATGGCGACGATAGGGGACGTTGGTTCTGGTTTTACATCAGCCACTGCAGTCACGACATTCACGTCCCTCGTTATCACTGGAATTGGAGACTTGGCGGGAGTGATGGGACGCGAAGGTTGAAATGATCTAGCTGTCGGGTGGAGAGGATGGACCAATTGTTTCGCAGGCACGGTCGGGGTACTTTCGGAGTCACTTATTTCGCCTTCTTCTCTGGGAGTGGGGTCGACGACAGGTGCGGGCTGAGGCATAGATGTCGTTTTAGTAGAATGCGCAGGCGGTTTAGGAACGGTGGTAGTCGACTCATTGTTGCCATAGTCCAGTTGAATACTCGACGGAGCGATGTTAGCTGTCGGTCTCATGCGGCTAGGAGCAGTAGGCAGGTTCTGTTTGTGACCTGGAGATCTTTTCCGCTTGGCCTTGAGAGTACGCAGAGCAGCATCTCGAAGAGACTGGGCAGTATCTGTCGCAATAGAACTTGAAGGATCAGAGGTGGATGATTGTACCGATGCGAGTTGAGCAGCCGGCTGAGAGTAAGTGTGTTGTGTGTCACCGCTGTCGACGTTGCCAGCTGCAGTGGCGGGGTCTGGGACGGAGGACTTGGACATCGGAGGAGATGAACAGGTTGGGTCGATGAGAGAGGGAGGGAAGGAAAACAGGCCGCGCAAAGGTCGCCGCTGACAGGCGTGTGAATCCACTGCCAACGTCGATCTCCAGGTCTGTCTCATTTCCGAAAAGCTTCGAGCGTTCGGAACGTCCAAGAGTTTTCATTTCTCTCCAGATCTTGTGCGAGCACGACAGGCACGATGGACGTGTTTAAGGCTGTCGAAACATACATCACAAAGATGGTCTCAGAACCCTCTGCAATGAAGGTCTTGCTCCTGGATACACATACAGTGCGTAGAGGCGTGCCGCCCGTTCCGCTGCGCAAGAGCTAACCTGTTGCGGTTTTCGTAGACACCAATTGTCTCCTCGGCATCCACTCAGTCGACCCTGTTATCACATCAAGTCTATCTAACGGACCGAATAGACAACAAGAGACGCGATCGGATGGCGCACATGAAGTGTGTCTGCTTCATCCAGCCAAGCGAAGATAGTCTGGAGGCGTTGGCAGCCGAGCTGAGAGAGCCGAAGTACGGAGAATACTACCTCTGTCAGTACGTTGTCTCTCTGTATTCTCTGCATCGATGCTAAACCGCTCGTCGCCTAGACTTCAGCAACATACTGACTAAATCAGCGATTGAAAGACTAGCGGATGTTGACGAATACGAGGTCGTGAGGGAAGTGCAGGTGCGGCGCAATGGTTCATAATCCAGCTTGTTTCTTACGTTTCATTAGGAACACTTTGCGGATTATATCCCAATCCTTCCGTCCCTTTTCTCGCTTGGGCATACACCAACAGCAGACCGATCTTTGTACGGCTCCTCGGCAACAACCTGGGACCCAAAAGCTCTGGAGCGTGCCGTGCAGGCTATTGCTGCAGTACTCCTCAGCCTCAAGAAGAAACCCGTGATCCGGTATGAATCCATGAGCCCAATGGCCAAGAAACTGGGAGTGGAGATTCAGGTCCGTTTGACATCGTTTGCCCGAACCGCATTCTGAGTGTCTCCTAGCACAGGATACAATCCGAAGCTTCTCTATTTGACTTCCGTCTGACGCAGGTTGCACCTCTGCTTCTGATTCTCGACCGAAGAAATGACCCCGTAACCCCATTACTCTCACAATGGACCTACCAAGCGATGGTACACGAGCTTATTGGAATAAATAATGGTCGGGTGAACCTCAGTCTCGTTCCAGACATCCGACCAGAACTCGCAGTGAGTCTCTTATGCCGGTTTCAGCGCGATAGATATCCTCAAGGTCCTCATCAGGAGGTCACACTGTCGACAAGCACGGACTCTTTCTTCCAGGCACATCACCTCGCCACGTTTGGCGACCTAGGAACACACCTCAAGACATACGTCCAGATGTACCAGTCCAAATCGCAAGCTCATGCTCCATCAAACATCCAATCCATTGAGGACATGAAGCGGTTCGTCGAAGAGTACCCAGAGTTCAGAAAGCTTGGTGGCAACGTCAGCAAGCACGTTGCAATTGTTGGAGAACTCAGTCGACTGGTGGAGCGGGATAAGCTCCTGACCGTTGGCGAGGTCGAACAAGGTCTTGCGAGTGGTGGTCAGGGTGCAGACCTGAAGACGGTTCAGGACCTGGTTACGGATCCCACGATCCCTCCTTTCAACAAGCTGAGGCTTGTCTGCCTTTACGCACTGAGGCACCAGAAGACACAGGCGGCCAACAACATCGCTTCCTTGATCGAATTGGCGCTCAAGAACGGTGTCGACCGAGAGGATGCCAAGGTCCGCCCACTACACTGTGATTGTGGATCATCTTGCTCATCGCACTGTATAGCTCGTATATGTACTGATGAACATCGCCGGATCAGACCAACGCCAGGACGATCTCTTCTCAACCGACAGCCTTCTCGCTATGGGAAGGTCAGCGCTAAAGGGGCTCAAAGGCATCGAAAATGTGTACATGCAGCACGCTCCCCACCTATCGCAGACTTTGGAAAATCTTTTCAAGGGGAAACTACGGGAAGCAAGCTATCCATTCATAGAAGGCGCTGGCATAAATGCGGGGCTACAGCGTCCACAGGATGTCATCATCTTTATTATCGGGGGTGCGACTTTTGAGGAAGCCAGGACGGTTGCGCTGCTCAATGAGGCATCGTCAAACACCAGCGGCGCTACGGGCTCTACGAGTACCTCTGCGGGACTTAGACTCCTATTGGGCGGTACTTGTATACACAGCTCCTCAAGGTTGGCGGCTCGCTCGAAAATTTGTGATGGCGATTCTAATGAGAGCTGTTTCTAGCTTTGTTGAAATGATCAAGTGTGCCGCGGCTTCCTTCCCATCCTCGGTATACGATCCTCCAGCTGTACTAGCTAACAATCTTCCGGCGCTGAACATCAACCTTGGGGGTGTGAACGTCAGCCTGGGAGGTAACACTACTGGTGTTTACCGAACGAGCGGTGATATGGGTGTGGGGGTGCAAGCAGATGGTATAAGGGATGGAATGAAGACGTTGTTTGGGAAGGTCAAGCAAGGTGTAGACCAGATACGAAACTCGTAGTCGACTTGCGTCTTGGGCTTTTGTTTCTTTCCTCGCATCAGCAGTTATCTCGTCCTTCGTGCTGTTTCTATTGAACTCGATTCAAAGGGGAAATCGATATCACGTGTAGGCCTACCCTAAAGCACTCACGACGCGTCTGACCAGCAATGATCGCCACATCTCATTCGAGTCCACACTGATCCCTCTCACTGAATTCCTTCTAATTACTTCGTTTCATAACGATTCTTCATGGCTCTTACTGCCTCATCTTCACGTCGGATTCGTCGTCAGCCATCGGAGGACATTTCCGACGTTCCAGCGACACAAAGAAGCAAAGTTGAGGACGTGGAAATGGATTCCGGGGACGACGTCGCGCGACATCGAGGTTCTCGAAAAGGCAAACGGGGCAAGAAGAAAGCCGCTGCACCTGCGGACAGGGACGAAGCTATGATTGATGTGGATTTGGACACTGGGGACGTCCCGGACGAACCGTTCGACCGGGAAGCTTTATTGAACCAGCCGTTATCCCAGAAACAGCTAGCGAAACTCCATTCGTTTACATCGGACGCTACCGTTTCGTTGGACGTGTATAAAGCGGATGTGATGGAGATGACCAAGAGGCTGGCAGGGAACATCGCAGAGTTCATGAGCAATAATCAAGACAAGGTGCGTTCGAGTAGTCAAATCTTTTGAGACTGGGACTGATTCCGTGTTTAGACCCTTGGAGAACTGGACTCGATGATGAGAACTCTCATGGATGTCGAACAATACCACTTCATACAGAGGGACACCGTCTCGTCGTTGCACGAGAGGCTTACCAAAGGAGAGAAAATTGTATGTGATCCGTGCATGGCCCCCGATCTCTGGGTTTGAATGATGGTCGCATTAGGAAAACGTGGTAATCCGGTTCGAAGAGGGTGTCAAGGAAAAGAAAGAAGAGTACAGGACGAAGACGAGCCGGCAAAAGTACCTCAAGGATGAGGACTACAAAGAATTCAAAGAAGCAATCTTCGCAAGTTCACCTCCCTCTACTTCTCCGAACAAGCCTTAATCGAGCCCTTTTCATAGCAAGCCGACCATAAAGACGAGGCTATGCCTCCGATGACTACATTCATCGAGAAGGGTGCGGCCTCCGTTCGTTAGCTGCTGACTGTTGGTGCCAACTCTGTGCGTCTTTCAGAACCCGGGGATGTGAGCGATGACGACGACATTGAAATCGGAGGTGTCACACAAGACTACAAGTGCCCAATAACCCTCACCCAACTCCAAAACCCATTGACATCGTGTGTATCCTCCTTCGCGTTTTGCAGCACTCCCAATCTTGATCGTTGTACAAATTCTAGGAAAATATGCAATCACTCCTTCTCCGGTGCTGCGATCCGCGAATTCCTATCCCGGGGTGTGAAAAGGTGCCCCGCGACAGGGTGCAACGAGAGACTTACTCTGGCGGATTTGAAGGAAGATAAATCGCTGGAGAGGAAGGTGAAGGAGCATGCTAGGCGTGCGGCCATGAGAGCTGAGGATGAGGATGTCGACACGGAAATTATCGACTAGATTGTACTAATAGATGTATCCTTTGCCCTTGTGCGTACTACCCACAACTAATTTTGTATCTTAGTGTCGTAGAATCCCTTGAAGATCACACCGAAGCCAGTTGGGGGAGACGAAGACAACGATACGATTATCATGTACAGGACAAACAACAAAACACCAACACGCATATGGAACATAAAAGTCAAGGAAATCTAGCGAGCAAGGAGTGTCGTGGGTGATCAAGGAGTCATAGGCGAAACCGATTAGATTAGCATACTCTTAGTAAGGAGAGAAGGAAAGTCATCAGTACCGTGCCTGAGTGGTCACAGAAGAACCAAGCCTTTCGTCACTTCTGATTCCGTAGAACTCGTCGAGGCTGTCCCAAACCTTCTGTCTCTCCAGCAACATCAACTTCTGCATCCATACCCTGCAGCTCGGGCATAGCTCCAGTTTGGTTATCTGCTCTGAGAGACTCTTGAGGAAAGCCAACGGATCGCGGAAGGTGTTGATATCCGTAAGGGCCTCATACGAATGAGCGAACCACCAGTCCCTGGCGGTGTGCTCGCATCCCCAAACTTCAAGCTTTTTGTTGACGCTGTGGTGACAATTGAATTTGCCATCAGAGCGTACGGAGGGTTGGGCGGAGAGTATATCCTTGATGAACTTGGATAGCCGGTATTGAATGAAGTCACGGCCGCGCATCAGGACCTCCCAGTCTTCAGCAGTGAGCACGTGTTTGGCGATAGGACGATCGAAGACACCGTATTCAGGATCGAGGCTAGTAGGGTTATATGCAGTTCCCAGTTCATAGTAGGCGACGGGGAGAACTGATTTCACGTCACAGTCCTTCGCAAGACAGATCACACGAGCTACGAGAGAGGGGTTGGTTGAAGCACATCGTGCGAGGAAGTGGGGGGGGAGGTGCGTACCTGGATCGGAGCACAGCTGGGGCCAAGCGTCATCTTGATCACCTGATTGATGCCACGAGGGATTATTCATGTCTGCACGCCGTTGGTCATACTTCGAGAGCTCGGAGGGCCAGTCTACTCGAAGCATGTTGACGAACCGCTCCCTGAGCTGACCCATTTTGTATTTTGTAGCCAACTTAAGAGGTCCTTGGATTGCAGAGATGGTTTCAGGATGATGCTTCTTATACGGCATTTTCCTGTGTGAAAAGAAGCACATCAAGTTAGAAGATCCTTGTTCGCCACACAACTCGATGGTCACGATGAGGAAGGGTGACTCACAGAGGGTCGTACAACATGTCAAGCAACGCATCAACATCTGCAGAGGCATCAGGAATCGAAATCACAGGCACGCCTTCATACTCTTCACTCCTTCTAACGCAGATGTAGTTCTCCAACTCGAACATATCCGCAAAAACGACAGAGTGTTTGGAAAGGACGGATTTATGGCATCGGAATAAGTGGATTTCGTCTTCAGATGGACTGGTAGTCTGGAGGATGACATTCCCGTCCAGAAACCAGAGATTGGAATGCTTGATGACCTTTGGGACGACTTCGACTTCGAGGTCTCGATCCATTTCTGTTGGTGAGGATGGGGAGGGAGGAGAGAAGGCAATGCGAGGCATTGATATTTTAGGGAAGATGGAGAATTGACAAGAATGTATGGGTGGCTTACGCGTCCGCTGGGGCGTTTCCTTTTATGGAGATGGTACAAATAGTAGGCCAAACAAACCTTGCTGCCTCGAGGATACTTGCTTCACTGTAAAGTCTAAAGCATAGCATGGAGTATTCAGGACACTTCAGGTTTCATCCAAAGCCCTGGCTGCGGTCGATGATGGTAACCAGTGCACGCAGAACATGCAATGATCGAGTGGACGAGCGGTTTACTGTCGATAACGAAGATACAAGCCGCTTTGGTCCGTTTGTGTCTGACGTCAAGCCTGGGGCCAAAGCTGTGGTAACATATATTCCGTAGTGCGGGGTGAAGGAAGATCCGTGGCTGCCGGTGCTGAGCGCTGATATGAATCGGGTTTGGCACGTAACGCGATATACACAATGTCGTAAGTCAGCACAGTTTGAATCCTGATAAGGCGTGACCAAAGGGCGACAACGCTAACGGCTACGTTGAGAATTGACCGGCGAAGACGAGTTCACTGTGCCGTGTCCAGGATGAGGACTTCAAGACAGGAAACCGAAAGCGGAAAACGAGTGGATTGGACGCTGGAGGCATCCCGCCCACTCCCGCCAATCTGTCGCATGTCGCGGCTCGTCGGAGCGGTGAGCTCAAGTCGAGGTTCAAAGCGGACATCAATCACGTGCTAACATCTTCTTGTCCTTCCGTCCACCAGCAACCATCTCACGTTCGCTACCGCTACACTGACAGGTGCGCCTTCTTCACGCGTCTTTTTGCCAGTCTACGGGTTGACGCCAACAAAAATCATAGGTCGGGATCCAGAGCTCATGATCCCACAGCTATCATCATTTTCGAGGATCATCCGAACGGGATTAAACCATCTTTATCGGAGAGACGAACCAGATATCGAAGTCATGAACCACGACTGGAAACATCCCAAGAAGAAACCACACCTGTATGTTCCCCAACCCCCCGCGGAAGGGTGTCCAATCAATTCCCTACCTCCTGAGATCCTCTCGTGGATCTTCGTTCTTGGACAGCAGATGGACCTCGACCCTGAACCCTCTCCTTATGCGGTAGACGCAGACCCAGGATCCGACTCCGGTCACGACCGCGACGACTCAGCACACCCACGCGACGATCCTACCACACATACTACACTGAATAATCGCGGTGTGGACAAGGCCCTCTCATCAGAACCGATTCCAGTGGTCGACGACGATCACGAAAACAGTGAATGGGAAGATGAGGATTCCGAGCGCGACGGCGATTCGGATAATGATGACCTCTCGATAGAGTCCGTTCTCGTCGATGACAGCTTGCAAGTGACTGTTTCGCACGTTTGCAAACACTGGCGGGAGGTTGCACTCGGTACACCCGCTTTGTGGAGTGACATCGACCTCGAGACTGGTAGTCACGCTGCTCCGTCTTATCGCAGAGCTTCAGCGTACTTGTCGCGATCCAAGGAGTACCCATTGTCGATATCCATCGACGTCAATGAGTGCGACATCGATGACGAATCTGTTTACTCCGAACAATCAGATCACCAGTCACCGATGACAAATGTCCAACTCCGAGAAATCGTGGATCTGCTGCTCCCCCACACCAAGCGGTGGCGGAAGTTTAAGCTGACCGCGGAAGATTATTTCTACTTCCATGTCGTCTTGAGTCGGCTTTGCGATGCCCCTCCCGCTTCGTTACTCGAATCTCTGGAGTTGCATCACTTTGAAGAGGAACTCGAACCTGAGCTTCACTCCTTCCCTTACCCCAGTTATAAAACACCTTACATCCTTTTCGACAATTGTGCCCCGAAACTCCAACACGTATCGCTCTATGGCGTGCACATCGACTGGCATAACACGACTTTCCTCAAGAACCTTCACTCCCTCGAATTGGCGTACCACTCTCATGACGTTCGACCATCATTCGATGATTTTTTCACCATCTTACGCTCATCTCCAGGGCTCCGCACCCTTGACCTGTGCATGTCAGGGCCACTTGGACCTCCTCACGAATGGCCAGTATTTCTGCCCCCACCACCTCAGAGTGATCATTACCATGATCCCCACGTTCCAGCCGCCTTCGCCGCCAAGTCCCATACACTGGACGAATACATGATCCTTCCGAGGCTTCACGAGCTGAAGCTCTCGTACCAGTCTCCGGAGGACCTCGCTGCCTTCTTCAATCGTGTTTCCGTGCCTTCCCTCCACACTCTGGAAATCAACTTCGAAGACTACGAGTACACCGAATTCATTCAATCCTATCTCATCGCTCCGCCAAAGTGGCAAGGAGGTTCATCGAGGGAATCAAGGTTCGTGAACCTGAAGGAGTTCAGGCTCATACAGTTACCTTGTACTCCGAAGGTCATCGCCGAGCTTTACGCCACGTTAGTGAACTTGGAGACGATCGATCTCGACTTCAACAGCCTCGACGAGCCGTTTTGGGAGGTCTTCGTCCCGATGAGAGTTTACGGTATCACCACGCCGGCGAACCAGCTCCTGCCCGCGCTACACACGATGCGGGTGAAGGGTTCGCATGGGAACATCATTCGTCAGATCGTGGACGCGAGGATTCAGGTCGAGTTGCCGTTGAAGAAACTGTTCATAGATTTCGGGAGCGAGGTGGATAAGGATGACGATCGGTGGTTACGGGAGAATGTTGAAGGCGTTGAGTATTTTGAGGGTTCCGACGAGGATGATCTTACGGATTATGACGAGAGCGCGAGTAGTATTATTGAAGTGGAGATGGATGGATTTCCTCTTTGACATTATGGTTTAGGGTCGACCGCTGTTTTTTCCCTCCACATATTCACAGCGGATCTGTAAACATCGTAACTTAGATCCGGGCGGACTGCCAGGGTGATTGTCGTAGCTTATTTCCCCAACTTTGGTTCAAATCCCGACTCAGAGTTCGGGCGGTGGTGTGTCGTCTGTGGAACAGATCCTACGCAAACGTTTCATGAAATCTTTTGAATTTCGATCTGATGGTACTTTCACACTATCCCCGGTATCGTACAAGCCACCGTATACAACGCAACAGCCCCCCGGTATCGACACTTGCATAACCGAAAACCCGGACAAACCGATATCGCAACGCCCGGCTAAGATCTTACAACATTCCACCCGCGACTCTGCAGAGTAGATACTCTCTCAAGTTTTCCCCGACGCATTGGGTCTCCTTGATTTGGCTTCCTTCTCGTAACGCGGGAATGTGATGGAAATCTCCCACTGGAGGTTCTCTTCGTAGCCTTCACATTCGAGTTTCCAAGGGTACAATTTCTGTAACGTAAACCAGCCGTTAGCCTTAATACGAAAACGGCGATGAACCCTGACGCACCTCCTCTCCATTTTCAAGTGCCGCCGCGATGATATGCAAGGGAGGGAGTGGAGTAGATACCCTCTTGAGTTTCTGGATCTGGTCATCAACCTCATCGTTTGTGGGCTTACGACCCAATTTCTTCCGTAACATTATCCGGGCAAGGATGGGATGCGCCCACTTTGATTCCCTAACCGTCGTTGCCCATCTACTCTTAATCTGGCGACGTAAATCATTTAGCCACGGTGACCGAAAAGCAATGCTCTCACGAGAGAAGTAGACGTACCGTGAGCCCTAATCCCTTGATCTCTTCCGGGGTCCAAGCGGGAAGTTTCGTCGCTTTGTACAATCCCATGTATTTCCACCTCGCAGGGAACGCATTGACACGCCCGAACACTCTATAACGGTCGAGCGCTGGCCACGACCTGTCTTCGAAGTGAGTGACGAGCCCTGGTTCTCCAGGGACAAAAGGTACTTGAGGTCCGTTGTCCTGTGGAAACAAACGTCTTTCAGTCAAGTACAGATGCAGATAAACGAACGGTTTTTTTGCTTGTTCTCACCTCGTGTATGAAAACAAAATGATCATACCCA
Source organism: Thelephora ganbajun (assembly GCA_014904855.1). Lineage (NCBI taxonomy): Eukaryota > Fungi > Basidiomycota > Agaricomycetes > Thelephorales > Thelephoraceae > Thelephora > Thelephora ganbajun. The sequence continues at coordinate 31,916 of MU117998.1, forward strand.
TGCCTGTCAACCTGATCCTTTGGAGGTTCAGAGAATGGGTGGACCTGGTGCGTGCCGAAATGGGACCACATGAAATGTCGCGTGACGGTGACGCTTCTGATCTCCGGATTAAGGTCCACTTTGAAACGGGTACCCCCAATCTCGCGGATGATTACTTTCCTGCACGAACCGGTGCAGACCTTCTGCGCTGGTGCACGTACAATCGTCACAGCTGGGCTATCTAAAGTAGTGCTACTCGAGGAAGCCACAAAACCATTCGAGGAAGAGCTCGGTGTGGGATATTGTGAAGCTTTGAACCTCTTGGCGGGTATTTCGATGATGAGCTCAAAGTCGCGTTTCCTTTTAGCCTGTGATGCGGGTATGATGCCGAACGCTCTTGTAAGGGGTACAAAAGGCGGAGGCGATGGTGAACGAGGGGGCAATGGTGGTGTCTCATCGCGAGGCTGAGATGGAAGAGTAAGAACTTGTGCAGGTGGTGGGACGATTCCGTTCGTTACAGCAATCCGCCAAGTGTGTTCCGGATTTACTTTGAACTACGCGCTCGATTACCGTCAGCCCGCCTGTGGAGAACTGGACGTGTCGCTTACGAGGACCTCTCCGCGAGGAGGTGTCGTCCACGCGGGTTCCTCCGTGCTCTGCCGTCGGGATGGCTGAAGCAACACATCATTCTTAGCATTCGGACAGTCGGGCGAATAATCCACTGACCACGCTCGCGATGACTTGCCTGCCAACATCACCAGTGTCCTGGGGAACGTCACCCGGTCCATCGTCCACTTCCATATGTTCTTGCTCCTCGCGCGTGAGATACATCTGCTCGTTATCCAGAGCATCCTCCCACTGAGCGGGAGCGGGGGTCCCCTCCGAATCAATCACGAGTGCATCCTCTAGTGGCTCACTCTTCACTTCGCTTTTCACCGGAGGATCCCCTGATGCGGCCTAAAATTCCGCGTCCACATTCGGGAGAATTTCGTCAGATAAGCTGTATGATATCATACGACGGAAGTTGAAACCGATGATTGAGAAAGAAGAAAGGGCGTGAGGATCATTGATGGGATTGTCCCCGGTGAACGGAAGTAAAACAACGGCGGGAAGTCGCAAGTGCGTGCCAATAAGGGAGGAAATCAAAATAAAGTGCAGCTCACCGCTTCCACCTTCACTTTTTTCAGGCCGTCGATCTTAGCCTCGAGCGACGCAATCTTCGTTTTGAGACCGTTTATCTCCCGCATGAACGCATCGACGACATCTCGCAGCGGATTCGGTGTGGATCCATAAACGGATGAGCCCTCAGAGATAACCGCTGACATTGGATTCGCTTCAGCCATCACTGCGGCGGCGGCGGAGCTGGAAACGCAGACAGATGGAGGCGATGGACTCAAGTCAAAAGGAAAAATAATCATATACCTTATTGTATGAAGGTTTTAGGGTGGGGTGATACGGATGTGCCAGCTGAATTGCTTCCGTCTGATCCTGATCACAACGATTCACACGCCTGGGCAGGTTCTCTCTCCTCACCGCCAGTATAATCTACGAATCAAGAACTCAGATTTGGCACAACAGAAGGGAGAACTGGAGTAGATACACGGGGAGGACGAGAACGAAAGTCAGATGAGGGCGATGCAGGCATGGGAGTGTATGTTAGACTAAACCGGTCGGTGTGACTAATCACAATCACACGGGCAAAGTGAAGAAATGTCCGAGGGAGGGGATGCGATGCGCTATACGCGTGACGGAGAACCTGATAGATGTACCGTGGGAGTCACAGAAGTTTTCCACCAACGTGGCCGCCGTGCTTCAGGGCCCTGTTCGCTGCGAACAAGACGCTGTCGATGATGGATGCAACAGTTAGAACGCCCCCCACGATGGCACAGGTCCTAAATGGTGGAATCGTGAGTACCCTTATCGGATGACCATCGACCCAACTCACGAGGTAAGGAAATGTGCGAAAGACTGCCTCGTCTCCGCGTGCACAACCAAAATAGGAGAGATGTCATAGTTGAGGAAGACGCCAGGAACGCCACTCGCACCGTGCGAGACTTGGAGTCCTAATTGGTCTTTCTCCTTGTTACCTCTTGCAAGGTCGCGCCCAAACTGGGTCGTGCTGTATTGATGGGTGTTGATGACCCATCCACTGAGGGTCCTAAATTGGGTAGAGACAACCTTGAGGAAATACTGGAACATGAAATCGTTCTCTACGGTCTGAAAAACAACGGTTCAGTGCTAAAGGGGAAGGCCATAAGTGGTCGTGAAGCGTACCACCCATTCGGTATTATCTAAAGGATGATCGACTACCCCCATCTTTGCCATCAGGGTCTTTGTCATTGCGGATTTGCGTTCATCGTACTCATCGTCTGCTGTGAACTTCAGCTGATAAATGGTGTGACTGAAATCGTGTCGGACACCATCTTCCTTCAAGTATGGGACCAGTTCGTAAACGTTTTGGTAGTTCGATGCTTGGAAGGAACGACCGGGAGAGAGATGGATGTTTCCGGTGACCTTATTGACACGGAGACGACCAGAGATGTTGCAACCCTCGTGAGATTGATCCCTCAGCTTGTCTGCCCATCCTTCTTCGACACACTAGTTTATCCGATTAGACTCCGGTGCCCGCAGAAAGTGTACCCAGGATAATGCACCAACCTGGGCGATCGACTCGGGGGCATTGAAGCTCCAGCCTCGGTTGATGTATGCCTGGCGGACTTCATCACAAGTGTTACAGCAGCCGTTCGCGTTCGTAGCCAAACCGCCATAACAGGAACCACAGTAGTCGGAGGAACGTTGTTCGTTGAGCCTATCGAGGTCATTGCGAGGGTCCGCAGAATACGAGTCGGGGATTTGGTTTCCGTTTTTGTCAAGGCGCACTTTCAGAATCTGGTGGGTGATGTCGCGCTGGACTTCCCCGCTGACGTCCATGACATCCAGACTGAGGACTATGAAGGGATTGTAAATTTCAGCTGGTGTTCGAGGACCTGGGTAAACGCACGGTAGCATGGGACACGAGGGAAGGTAACGTTTAACCAGACGGTCAGAGCTTGACCTCTACTCTTGTCGACGACGATAGAGGTGTCCATTACGACTCTCCTGTAGTCGAAAAACTCCACGGTCATAAAGGTGAAGATGATAGCAGCAGAAATCAGGGTCACTGGTGGACATTGGTGATTCAGTCAAGCGGAATTCGTGAAGGTTCCCCGGACACGTACAAAGTGCCCCGGTCCTGGTCTTAATTTTAACATCTTCTGCTGTCTGTAAATTCCTAAGCTCGAGTGACCGATCAACAGGACAGAGCACAAGCTCAGCGCACTTTTCCAAAGGCATCAACGCCCTTGAGGTTGGCCAGAAAACCCTTCGCCATGAATTGTTTGCCAGTACCGTAGAGAACCAGGGGGAACGAGAAACAGTGATGAAAAAAAAGAGGGATATTTGTCGAAGTGAACGGGGGCTGGGGAAATAATTGGAAAGTCTATAAAGTAACGTAGACGTGGAGGGATTGCCTGGTGCTGATCGCCCTCACGTGTTTTCCCCACCATCCGAGCTTTACCCCTCGTTTTTCCCAGGTGGGCCGTTGGTGTATTTCCAACGGCGAATAGGCAAGTGAGTGCTTTGCAGCCAAATAATAGACTTTATGTAACAGCTGTACAGACAGAAACACATCTGTATGTTTTGACTGCGGAAAGCAGAGGACGGAATCAAACGAATTTGTCTGTCCCGAACGACGATGGGGCTTTTGAACCTTCTCCTCGCCTTGGCCGCAGTGCCATCTATCCTAGGAGCTGTTGTGAGCACTTCGACCCCGCGACCTCTGGTGATATGGCATGGCATGGGTGTGTGCATTCGGCATGTACAACTAATCTTGACTGAATGTGGTTTCAGGGGACTCACATGCTTCACCTGGAATGGTAGAGTTCGGCGAGGTAATCGCAGAGATTCACCCCGGAATCTTCATTCACTCGGTGTACATTGAAGAGGACCAAGAAGAGGACCGCAGGGCCGGCTTCGTACGTGGCATGCGGTTCCACCAACCCTCGCAATTTACTCACCAAGTACCGTAGTACGGAAACGTAAACGAACAAGTCGACTTTGTTGCTGAACAGATTGCAAATATTACGGAACTCAAGGACGGTTTCGACGCAATTGGGTTCTCGCAGGGCGGACAGTTCCTTCGCGCATATGTTGAACGATACAACTCTCCCCCTGTACACAACCTCATTACGTTCGGATCGCAGCATATGGGCATGTGGTTCATCAGCGTTTGACAATCTGGGTTCTAACCTGATTGGAGCATAGGTATTTCGGATATCCCAACTTGTAGACCATGGGACCTTATGTGTCAGGCGGCACGCCGCGCAGCAAAGTCCAGCGTCTACAGCCACTGGGCGCAAACCAACATAGTACAAGTCCGTCTTTCATTTCTTCCGTGCTCCTCCATTCTCTTAGTGATATAACTTTTGGCCCTGATCCAGGCGCAGTACTATCGGGACCCGGACCGTATGGATTCCTATCTTGCAAGTAATAAATTCCTCGCGGACATCAACAACGAAATCCCTGATACGCACAACACAACATATGCCAAGAACTTGGCTATCCTGAACAAACTCGTTCTCGTGCTCTTCTCCAAAGACGTGACAGTCGTACCAAAGGAAAGCTCTTGGTTTGGGTCGTACGCCCCTTCAAATGAGACATTCCCTGGGGATAAGAAGGTCATTCCAATGCGGATGCAGGAGCTTTATCTGCACGATACGATTGGTCTGAAGAGACTGGATAAGGGTGGGGGAGTGGTCTTCAGGACGTGTGATGGCGTCCATATGCAGTTGACGGACGACTGTTGGCGACCGCTCGTAGAGGAGTTTGTTGGAGGCGCGGTCCGCGGGACTCCAAGTTTGCGTATTCAGGTCTAGGGAATGTTCTTTTTCACGGGAGGGTTCTTTGTTTCTCTCACCACTTGTATGGTTAGCATTTTTGCGCCTTATGTTTGGCGATTTAGGAACCTTATACATTGTACAGTTTGGTCGGATCCTCGCAGCCGAAAGGCCCATCTCTTGCATTTGGCCTGCCGTTGGGTACTCCTAATTGGTCTCTGGGGCCGTAGATCCTTTCACATGCAAGGTTTCGGAGGAATGAACGTAGGACTGGCGGCAACCCGGGGCCAGCGTCTAGCATGTCGTTCTTGATCTTATCCTCGGGTATCTGATTTCATCCTATATTAACCTTCTCGGAATGCAGACTCCTCGTTGTTGCATACCCTATCAATTTATTGGCCATTCATACCCCTAGGATGTCTCCACAGGCCAGCTCGCCAAAGCATGTACTATCGAACTTGAATTGGATTCTCTGTAACCCACTCGCCACCTGTGTATGGGAGGAATTAGATCTCATCTCCCGAAGCACATCCTCGTAGTTTCGAAACCCGTCGCACCGCCACGTATACAGTACGGGCACCCTCCCTTACCTTGCAACGACGTGGGGTACGCGTGTTTGAATGTACTTAAACTATGGTGGCAGACAGAAGAAAGCAACTTCGCGTTCCCTGCACCTTCTCTTCAGACACCAGAACCTTAGGCCTTAAGCTTTCCTCCCACTGCCCACTTCCCGATCGTGTCAGCAATAAGCTTGTCGTCGTACGGCCAGTGTCTAGTGCCCCCTAGCCCGACTTGGCAACCTTCCCCGCGTCCGTCCAGTTCCCTCCCAAAGTCTTTTCTCTCACTACCTCGGCACATGGCTTCGAACCCTATTCTCGATCTCAGCGAGCTCGAGGCTCATCTGAAACTCCTTCGTGCATTCTATGATCTAAAGAGCCAAGTTGAGGAAGGGAGTAAGTTGGAGTTCAATACCCAGGCGATGAACTCGGAGGAGAGATGGAAGTCGTTTGTACAGGCTTCGGTGGAGAGGTGCATTGATTTCGAATGTGCTTTACGCGGAGACGCTGACAGCTTCATTGTTGTAGGTTCCACCGTTGGGTTTTCAATCTCAAGGTCAACGGTAAGGGCATCGTTAAGAGAGTGGAATGCCCGCCTTTGGATGTGTGCCTTGTCTGGCACGCGTACATGCTGAACCCGAGGTGGGAGGGTTCCAGTTTGGGCTAAAAGAACTTGGCTGATACCTGCCACAGCCGTTACGCCAAAGATACTAAGCACCTTGAGGTTCTGAAGCCCTTGGGAGCTTTGAAAACCGGTCTCCTTGACCTCTTTGCAAATGACTCCTTGAAGAGAGAGATCCTTCTACAGGGGTCGAGGGCGGGATTCCCGGTCAACGTCGTCACTTCGTTCGCAGCCAGCCCCATCAAAGGAGGGAGCTATCCGTTTTCCCTTGATCTAGTTGCCGCCGTATGTGCCTCCCCCTTAACTGCCCAATGCTCATTTTGATTCCGCACAAACTTAGGTTATGAGGCAAACCAGCTTTACTGAGAAGATGGTCAAGCTGGGATGGTCCGAACCAGATTTCTTTGATGCCCCCGACAATTTGGATGTTCTGCAACGTTGCGTTGCGAGATATCAAGGGTAAGGATCCAGGTTATCGTTATGACAGACTCACTAACGATACGAGAAGGTTCTTGGAGCTCATGGCTTCCGTGCCGAACAAGTTCTTTGTACCGACGCTCGATATCGACCTTGCGTGGCAGTACGTCGACGCCTTCTATCCTCTAGTTTGTGGTTAGAGGACTAATATACTACCTAGCACTCATCAGCTCTATCCGAAAAGGTATGCCGCTGACTGCCTCGAGTACGCAAAGAAGTTCATCGACCAGTATGTCTCCTCTTGCCGTTGTTCAAGAACGGAAACTCAAGGAAACTTTCCATAGTGACGACGATGTGGGGGAGTCGCAGCTCTCAAACTCTTTCGATAACACTTGTCATGCTTGGGAGGTGAGTCAGAGATGCATCCGAGGTCGTCAAACTCATCGTTGCCATTATTTCAGGAGCGGTTCGGAGTGCCATATTCGTTCTGTTTGAATGCCAAGGCAGCCTTCGGGCCTACAAACGGACCACCGAAGGGATTTGGATCCCAGTCCGTGCGTATGGCACCGGTTTATCTCGGACACGAGCATGGATTGGCCAATAGGCCCAGCTTCCAATGTGGCAGTGGGTGTGGAGGAAACTGTGGAGGGGGCTGCGGTGGAGGATGCGGTGGAGGAGGATGCGGCGGCGGATGTGGTGAGTTAACTTTCACTATTCGATTGTTCCCATCTTGATAATTCGATGCTGACCGCCGTCTCGTAAGTTGGTGGAGCCAGACTTCGTTGAATGTCGACCTAAGTGCGGTTTCGACCAGTGTAATTCTGTGTGGCCTGCCCCATGGACTGGTCCTGTGTTCATGTTATTGACCATTCGGGAATCCGGGGACGAAGTAATGTATTAGAATGTGTGATCAGACTCCTAGGCAATATATATGATTCCAACACCTGGTAGGCTTGAAGTATATGAGGTCAGTCCTTCCGGATCCCCAAGGTTTAGACGGTTGAACCGTCTTCGAGTGGAAACGTGGCAGACATCAGTTTGTTCACAAGACTGATGCTGAGTGTCTGAACCTTTTCCGAGCGTTCGCCGATGTCTACTTCGATACAAATTATCGGGTTGCAACACCTGGGACTGTCCGTCATGTTAATAAGATCGGTGGCCACTTGGATGTAAATGGCAGTAGCCTCCTGGAGTCATGCTTAGTGCGGAGAAAGTGGGTGTAGTGGGAAGGCGAAAAAACAACGTGTCCGCGCTTAGAGGCCAATCGACGCCTTCCGGTTGCGAGTAGAGAAGTGTAGCAAGCGTGGGAACTAACATTAACACTCTCCGACTCTCTCCTCAAGGTAAACCTCGGTCACTGACAATTGAAGGATGTCTCTCCTTCGCGCCATCCCACAAAGCCTTCTTAAGACAAAGCTAATTGCCCGCACGCTCACTACTCGGACCCACGACACTCCAGTCGTCTCGAGGGAAAAGTCGTCTTCAACCGAGATCACACCACAGCAACCGAAAGAGGTTCTGGCCGCGGACGTCATCAGCGGAGCTCCTGGTGCGTTTCAGTTGTGGAATCTTTGGAAATACGCTTGAACTGGAGGTTTCTTGTCACGTAGTGGAACTTAGACACCGCCAGGTCCGAATCTATGTCCCGACTAGGAACACCATGCAAAGCGGAGGCGCGAGGGGCGAACAGTGGAGGATAGACTTTGATATCTTGCAAGGAGGAGGTCGATGGGAGAACCAGCTCATGGGATGGGCTAGCTCGTGCGTTTGACTTGCCCCGACCACACTGTAGTTGCCGCTAACTGGTCGCCTATAGCGCGGATTATAACCAGGCTTTACGCATGGGTTTCCGGACTAAGGAGGACGCCATTCACTTTGCGGAGAAGCAAGGTCAGTTTTGGCTGCTCTTTTGTGCGTAGCCAGCCTCGTTCTAATACCTTGTACCGAATAGGATGGGACTACTATGTGTAAGCTTACCTGTTGGCCAAGTTATCCTTGACCACTGATTTTTTCCCTCGATTTTAGCCAACCTGAGACCGTGAAGAGGATCCCACCGAAGAACTATTCTGAAAGCTTTGTTTACAAGCCTGAGCAGCTCCGGATTATGCGTACCAAGTAGAGTAGGAGTAGCAATAATGAGATCACATGGTGTGGACCGACTATCTGAATTTTGACGCCGTCCCTTCGTCCCCATTCGAATATCTCCACTGTGCCTTTTCTTCCACTGTTGTGCCCCACCCCGGAGCACGCGACCAGCTCTCCGCCTGTCGTCTCTGCTCCTGACAGTCCATGGCAACCCTCGACCAACGACCATTTTCCAAGAATTATAGGCGAGCGATGGTCTCCCAACTCAACGCCGGGCCCACCAGCCGACTGACTGATTCTTCGCAGTGGTCTCATCAACCAGTCCGTTTTCGCTGTTGGCTTGGCCCTGATATGCATCGCTTCACATGACATTATGAAGCGAGTGAGGAGGGGGAGGGGGAGAAACCCGGGATACGAGCCGGGGCAGTTGGGCAGTGTGGAAACCTGGGAGTTTGGATAGTGCGCGACGAATTTTACTCTCTTATACGGCTTCGTTGCTAACGCGTATTCACCAGCCTCTTCCAGGGTCGATGTTGGGCAAAGTCAGTCGATAACAGCCATACCGAGACGGAGACGCCAAGCTGATGTACTGCATTTTGTTTTCACCCTCAGCAACCCTTCACCACCCCATCCACGAGGTTGGCCGCTAGGTTGGGTCAAACAAGTTGTCACTTTTCCTGAGGAGAAAATGCTCGCGCTTCGGGGGATCGATGCTACGCTCTATGTTCGTTTTCTACGAGGGTGTTGTATGTCATGTCCCACCCCGTGGTAGATTCACGCTGGCGCTTACCCCGATCTCCCAATAGGGTGGTTTGCGCTTTTACACACCTTCACCACATTCCCGATCCTATTCCCCATTCATGTCGTCTTCTCTGACAAGGATTCCCCAACCTCTATGACCAGAGCTTCAATCTCTTCGTTAATAGGGACCGCAAAGGGCAGGTCTCTCCTCTGGGTACACCTCATCATAATCTTTTGGGTCTCGATCACTTGGATGATGACTCTCTTATGGATGTCTTTTGGGCTTATGCGGATGCGAGCTACTAACCTCCTTACTGCTGCCGAAAATCACCTTAACCGGCCCAAGGCTCATTATAGGCACCCTCACCCACAATATTTCTTCCAGCCGGCCGCCGACCCAATGATGCGCATAGACGATCAACATAAGGGAGTCCGCTATAGAACTGTCATGGTGGCCAATATCCCTGGACACATGAGGGACGAGCAGCAACTCAAGGAGTATTTTGAGTACTACCTCGCTAGGAAGATCGCTAAACCGACTATCGGGATCAATACCTCCACCCAACCTGGTTTCATTAATCGATGGCTTACCTACTTCTGGAACCGACTGAAGAGAATTCCTCTTGACGAAAGCGTTCACCCCGATCTCATGGCGAACACATCGGAGGATGAGCACACGGCCGAATCCTCTGGAGAGAATAAGCGGACTGTCATCGTAGAGCGGGTTACCATCGTTCGAAGGATGTCTCAACTCGCTACCCTATTGGAACGCCGCGAAGAAGTCCTGCGAGTGCTCGAAACTGCTCATATTCGGCTCGCCTGTAAGGTCCTCACTGCGGTCGCTGCGCGCATGAAGGATCGATCTGGGGCCGTCCCTACGAAAGATCTGCGTATGCACCACCGTACTTCTACCCCCCTCCTTGGAACCATCAAGTTTTGGAAAAACGAGAAGAATGAAATTGACGTCGAGAACAACACGGGAGAGGAGGAACAAGGAGGGGAAAACCGGATGGATTTGTTGATCAGGACGATCAGCCCGTTTGTCAAGGAGTTCTCTCAGGCGGGGCGGGTGCCGTCGTTCCCTCATCTCAAACCCCGATCGGCCAATAGCGAGCAGATCACGGAAAATGGTTCGGATGGCTCGCGTCAATTGGATGACCACTACGGGAAGCACAAGACGATTTGGGATGCTCTCCTTAGTCTCCCTCGTTCTGTCCTGGATCCATACCAGCCGCTTATTCATCTCAATTCGTTGTTTAGGGGGAAGACCGTCCCGACGATCGACTACTACACTGCGAAACTCCGGGTTCTTACCTCCTTGATTACTGAAGCAAGGTCTTTACCTTTAAACGGTTATGACCCTGTGTCAACGGCATTTGTGACGTTTGAGACCCCGAAGGATGCCAGGAGGGCGTGTAAGTACCTTGCGGTTCACCCTGATAAACCGCTTGTGTGTACGGTATCCATGGCCCCTCTTTACGAGGACGTTGATTGGACCAGGATCATGAAGCTACCATACAATCTCGAGGTTTGCTATTTCGTTCGTTCCTGTGGCCCACCTACTGACTCGGATCCTCGAACCCAGTTTGTCAAGGACTGGGTTATTAGTCTCAGCGTCTGGTATGATTTCCTGTCTTGACAACCTATCCGTTTTAAGCATAACTTTCCACAGGGCATTCACCATTTTCTGGGTTTTTCCAATCTCGCTTCTTGTCGGTCTCGTCTCCATCCAGAACATCTCCGCCTTCTGGCCAAGTTTGGTACGCCAGCCACCATGGGGAGCTTGTGTGTATCTAACGTTCTACAGAAACATTACTTGGACAAGTACCGATGGCAATCTGAAGTGTTACAGTCTTTCCTCCCCACTTTCCTCGTCTCGGTTCTCGCTATTCTCATTCCCCTGCTCCTGCTGCTCATCGCTAAGAAGGGTCACACGATCATAACCCTCTCTGCGCTTCACGACCTGATCATGACGAGATACTACAAGTTCTTAGTGGTCAATCTGTTGGTGTTCTTCTGTGTTGGCACGGCGGCCCTGCAGTCGTTTTTGGTCTCCATCAAGAGTTACACCGATGGGAGGGTCATCGATATCATATCGAAAAGTTTCCCTAGCGCGGGGCCCTTTTACGTTGGGTGGTGTAAGTTCTTTCCTTACTTCTCCCTAGTTCGTCCACCGAGGATCTTCGCCTAGTGATTTTCACAACCGCAATCCACTGTGGATTCGATCTCGCACTGTGTGAGTACTATATATTTATGGTCCAAGTTAATGGACTGGCTCTGATTACCTTTTATGTGCAGTTGGGGCAAGTGTTTATCCTTCCATTCCGCTGAAGGGCGCCGAGAAAGAGTCGCTTTACTGATACCCACAACCCACCTCACCACCAGCTCCCTTTACTGGTATACCCAGCTACCAGGAGACAGGTGACACCGCGAAAACGCACTGTTGGAATCCGTCCGAGGACGTTCAACTATTACTGTATGCGTTGACCTGCTAAGCAAACACCACGCGCTAACTGCGTGTGTCCTACGTAGATTGGTTACCGAACCACATCCTCGTCATTTATATCACATTGCTGTTTTCAACGTTAAATCCCTTGGTCATCCCTTTCGGTCTGTTTTACTTCAGTATCTCAGCTAGTGAGTGTTCCCACTGTTTTGGTTTGTATCTACTATGGCTAATCGTCATTCCAGCCATAGTCAAGAACTCGGTATGGATCCCTAATCGTGTTGTGAACTTGAAACCGATTTTTTCAACAGTTGTTGCACGTCTATGCGAAACATTACGAAGGGAATGGCCAAATGTTGCTTATCCGGATTGTCCGCTACACTCTCGATGGTAACGTGATTTGAATTGGTGGGGCCAGCGGACGCTGACTGTGGCTCCTAGGTCTCATCCTCTCCCAAGCTGTATTTTTGGCGTACATGGTGGTGAACAAGTACACCGTAAACGTTGCTTTCACCGGTGTTTTCATCGTCTGCACGGTCATTTTTAAGATCGCGTAAGTGTGTACGCTTGATCTCGCATCGGTACCCGTTTAATCTATGCGCAGGCTTACGCGTTGGTGTCGCGAGAGGTTCGAAATCGACGACATCCGGGAAGCGAACATCTACTGTGAGGTTGATGACTGCGAGGTTGAAAACGTGGAGGCTACGACGAATGAAGAATCCAAACCAGAAGAGCATAACATACGGGAACAGGGACTCGCCCATGCCTCGCGCGCATCGCGAAAAGAGAATATCTTCTTCACCTGGAAGCTCCCACGAAAGTTACAGTTTTCGTATTCCACCATTCCGAACCGCCCGACGGCCAAGAGGCAACCGAACCCGTTTGCACCCTCACCTCCACCTCCGCTACGATCCCGAACCACGTCTATCCAAGATAATCACGTTAGCTTGGGGATGTCGCCAATCATGGAGGAACCAATACAGGCGAGAGTGATGAGGTCGATGCCGAGTTTGGGAGATAGAGAAGTTGAGAATCATACAAATGACCGGCAACGGGAGCGGGAAGAGGAGCACAGTGACCTTCCTCCAAACTCTCGGGTCACAATCAACCCCCCTCACCCTCCGTGGGACGACAATTCGCTTCCAGATCAGCCGTACGGGAACCCATATTATACGCTGCCGATCAAGGACGCGCTTTGGCTGCCCATGAATCCAATTGGTACCCTCGACTTGGACACGACGGTGACCATGAACGTGGCATTGACCAGCGAACCTGGAGCTGGACACCTCGGACCGCTAAGCGGAAGGATGACCTCGGTTGGATCCGTCTTATCTGGACTCACAGCTGACTTGGAATCCGTGATTTCCATCTCCGGCGATGAGATGTCCATTAATGGTCAACCTCTTGACGGGACGGAGGAGATCGAGTTGACGCCCGCTATCGCCTCAAGGATACAAAATCTGAGGAACCATGGCGATGTCTCGACGACGGATCAGCAATCAGATTTACTACGGACGACTAGATTTCGTCCAAAGACCTCGGGGAGTGTGACCAGCTTGAGCAAACATCCAGGGGTCGATCTATTAACAGGGAGCATAACACGTCTTCCTCTCAGTTCATCGCCACCCAACAGTCCACCAGTGGTACCACTCACTACGAACGAGGTGCTCCCTGTGTCGCCGTCACTATTGACAGGATCGTTGAGGTCGATGTCAAGCGGCCCATTACTCAGAACGGCGGAGTCAGCGGACAGGAGGACGTATCCGAGGTATGCGTCCATGGACGAGGCCAGTAGGTTTGCCGTGCAGCGTCATACACAAACTTCACCCCCTAGGCGTCTGAGCCTAAATCAGATCCATTCCACGAATTCGATCACCCAGTTTTCGTTCCTTCCCCCTCCCTCAAACGGTGGCGGTTCCTGTTTCGCTCAACGCTCGATGATCAGTCACGTCTCTGCCCAGAGCGTTGCTATCCAAGAAGCGCTCAATGAGGAGACGGAAGTGCTGCAACGATCGCATATTCTACTACAAGAGGAAGCGGAGAAACAGAATGTCCCACGGTCCTTATGGACCTCCTGGGCCTTCGGGAATCGAGAATAGGGAACGACCGACTACGACAGATCACGACACAAAGACTATGAATTATTTCGTATATCCTAATATCCTTCTTTCATGACATTCCGGATCAGTCACCTGCGATGCGATATAACCACATCTTACATTCCCACCATCAACTCGGCTCTTATCCCTCCATCTGCTTGATTATTCTGCCTGCGCCACACTCGCCTGCTCTTCTTTTGGTTTTAATTTTCGTGCTTCATATACCCCTGTGCCATGCACGGGTTTTACCCCCTTTTTTCATTCTAGATCATCCTCTGCTACATCTTCCTCTTCCTCTTCCATGCTGAAATTGGATTATCAGGGTTCCTGATCGTACCTTAGGTATAAGCCTTCCCTAGCACCCATTCCAATTTTACATCGCTGTCGTACCATCGCCTCAATGAATCGTGCTCTCGTATGACCCGCTCCAATTATTCAGCCGCGAACTTTTCTCGAAATTTGAGCCCGCGGATATATCTTGTAGTCATGGCATCCCCGACTACAGTAAGCGTTCGTGGGATTCCTGCCCCGACTTCTCCCCCTTCGATCGAATAACACTTTGAGGTCTCGCTGGCGCGATATTGATATGAGATGGTCCGGTCGTATATAGAATCTATGGGCGAGCCCGTTTCGGATCCAACTTTTAAGTCTCTCGTTTTGAATCGCCATTCTCTCTTATTCAGCCAAGACATCCACTCCAACGGTTACGGCCAAGTGACGTTATCGATCTACCGCCATCGGGGGTAGTCCTAAGCGTGAGCTTGAGGGGGGAAGTGGAGGATAATAAAAATTCCAGTGCTGGAAATTCTTGGGAAGGGAGCGAATTGAGTCCCGCTCCGACGCAGAACTCACAAATGGGGGCAGTGTGCTAGGAGCACTTGGGTCAAAATGAGCGTCGTACGTCCCTCACAGCCCTACCTGAAACGATCACTACTGGCAGTGCATGTAACTCGTTAGGTACCCATGGGTCAACGGCGTTTAAGTTTGCGCCAATAGATGAGGGGAAGGAGTTCACCTCTAGGAAAAAGAATGTGATATGTATATAAGAGCTGCTGATACAAGTGTGCGATTTGTCGATGTATGAGAAGTGGTTGAGTCGAAGATAAATATCAAGCGATGAACAAACAGGACAAAGCATACCGACGAAACAGGAGAGAGGAAAGCAATGCAAACACCGGGGAAGAGTGATATCCGTCACCTGGACTGTGGATTGTTTGAGACTTGGGAGTGGACGTAGAGGCGAAAGAACAGGATGGGTGATAGATCACTTCTAGTCAAACCCACCAACAATCTTCCTCGTAGGCTTGAGGCTGACAGGCCGTCGACTGGTATTAAACTTCCTCGTGAACCCTTTCACTTCCGACACCTCATCTTCCCCACTCTCATCCGAATCCATCGCGTGGTGTCCGAACGAAGTAATGACCCTCGAAGCGGACCTCTGAAGCGACGCCGTGGTGCTATCAGGTGCCTGGTCCATCCGTAACGTCCTCTCACAAACGGCGAAAGCCCTCATGGTCTCCTCGTCCAGCTCCACATTGAACAAATCGAAGATGTATCGCCGGACCAGGAGCCGGTATTTCTGTGTCGAGATCGTATGGAGAACGCGATAGAATACTTGAGGAGAATTGAAGATGTGTCGAAACTCTGGACGACCTTTCATCCTGAAGATTTCAAACGAGTGATCAGCGATCGCGATGGACTCTAACTCTGGTGAATACACACTTCGCCAGGGCCCTTGAAGCGGTATTCGCGATCACGGTGTTGGCGAGGTTGGAAACCGCCGTCATGACCTCGATCTCGTTCTCTGAGGCTGGTGGCTTGAGCCTGATACTACTTTCCTTAGGACGAGTGACATCCCAGGATGGTATCTAGGGAAAACGTGTAAGCTTGAACCCCCAAGGGACTCGAGTGAATCGTACCGAAAGGAATTTCTCGATATCGGCTGGGATGCAGAGTCCCGTGGGTAACCCCAACGGAGACGAAGTAGCTTCCCAACCATAATCCTCTAGAATTTCTGCACCTTGTGGCGTCGAAGAGACTAAGCCCAGAGCGAAGAAACACGTCCTGAGCGGGAGACGTTTGTCAGCGAGCGGTTTGAAAATCACAACAACGCCTCGACCCCACCCTCGAACAGAAAGCACTTGTGACCTCTCCGCGATATTCAAAATCTCAGGAATGACCTCGTCTTCCTCCAAAAACGGCAGTCCACCCTCAGTAGTCCCAATGTTCCCCTAAAGTAGTCAACGGCGATTATTGTTATCACAGGTGGGGATCAGACGCGAGAAAAAAAAAGACCACGGCCTTACCACTGCCCAAAGTATACTCTTCAGCTTCAATATAATATCCGGATCCTCCTGCTCCAACCCATGCTTCTTAACGAATTGCGCAAACTCACTGAAATGACCTTTTTGATGAAGCACTTGACAACCGAGCTCCGTCTTAGCCATAACCCCGTAAAAATGGGGCGGAACAATTCCATCAAACGCGCTAGGAGGGGTGAAAAAGAAAAGGTGTCAGTGGATCGAGATTGCTGGCAGATCCTCGGCACTTACGGTATGTCATCGTCTCGTTCCCGGGAGTTGAAGTTAAAGTTGAAAGCGCGGGCGAGGAAGATCTCGATTTCCACCACATAATGAACGTTCCTTGTCTGCAATTTTCTGAATTAGCTGGTCCCTTTACCCTGAAACAACCGTGAAACATACATTAAACCAGACATCCATCTCCCTGTCAATATAATCCGCTGAATACAGATAACGAAAGCCGACCGGCGTCGACATGAACCTGCGCACCACCGTAAGATCCAACCTAGGCAACATCCTGTACGATAACGTACTTGAGTAACAGAGGATGTCCGATATCCCCAAGATGGTCCAGCATTGGTTGCATTTCAACGACGAGGTTCAAGACATCACTAACTTCACAAGCTTCTTGCAAGAACGTAACGGCGAGCCCTCTTACTTCGACCGCGGGATCGTACAGTTGTGTTAGTAGCAACCGTAATGTCCATGAGTTCGCGATTGGGCTGGCTCGGACAAGCTCTCCAAGGTGTTTTGTCGCGTATGAACGGATATGCTGGCCACAGAGATTCAGAGTCTAACTTTTGACCCCAAAGCCCGTGACCTCTCACCTTGTAACTGGACGTCAAAGCTTTGGACAGAACAATACGAGGGTGCCCATCACTAGGGCGTCTCAAGTAAGCTCGAGAAATTCAAACGGACGGAAAGTCATGAGGCTTACATGCTGTAATCGAGGTTCTCAATAATGAGTTTCATCAAATCTTCCCTACTCCTGAGTTCGCTCAGATGATAGAACGCTGTGAAGATTTTGAATTTCTCCAATAACCTAGAAGTAGAGCCACGCCCATTTCGTCAGCCGGGATGAACAGAATATAGGAAAAGTGAACCGAGACCCACTCGATACCCTCCTTGTGTTTGCTCAGGGTCCCAAGCATCTCCAGATACCCATACGTCAAGGTCTCGGCGACCCTTCGCTTTGACAATATCGGGTCCGAAGGCGGAAGTCCATTAAACTAAAATTGGAGGGTCAGTTTGACACCAAGATCGAAAGGGCATGACAAATACCGGGTCAAGCTGAGCAAAACTCGACGTGATCTGCGACAAGAACTCGTCTTCCGTCGATAACAACCTTACCCCTTCCGGACTCGCAAGCAAGGTGGTGAGCATCGCACACCCAAGTTTGACCCATTTCGCATTTCCCTGCAGAGGGGTAGGAGATCCTGAGTGCCGTTTCATAAAGATCTTATTAGACCTATCGCATACCTTTCCCCTCGGGAGATCAGAGAATCTGTGGCTAAATGGATGGAAAAATGAGGTCAAACGTCTGATGAATCTTGACACCTTGATCGCTTCTTCCATCCTCTTTGGGTTCAATAGCGGGCCTTCAATGAGATCCAGAAGCGAGTCGAAGTTCCATTTCGTGTGATCTTTGGTTAACATAACCTGCAAGCGTGTCGGCGTACATGGATGGCGCGGGGAGTAGATGACGCACCTGTGTTTCCAATAATGTCGCTCGAAACGCCTCCCCGTCCATCTGCATACCCATTTTGATCTTCACTTGTTCCACCTGACGTTGTCCCCGTCTCACCGCATCCTCCGAGTTCGCCCTGTGTCAATCGATGAGGTCTCATGGTGTAACTTCGGGCTTATTTTCCTCACCTCGGTCGAGAGTCTTTCATATTCGTCGCAGATTCCAATTTTGACCTGTTCCTATTAAAACTGTCGATCGCAGAAAGGGCCGAAGTGCCAACGATCCGGTGTTCACCGTCGTTATAATCGGCCGCCAAGGCGAATATACGAGGAACCATCTATGGGAGGAAAGCAAACAGTTGAGAGACTTGGATTGGAGGGTACAGGAAGGGATCTGCGAAGGGGTTTCCAAACCTGGATCTTCGCAGCAGCGCTCAAGGATAAAACCTTATTTCCCATGTGAAGAACTTCGGCCATCAACAAGGTTGCCTTCCGAGAAAGGTTCGTGCCGATGATGCTCTCCTCGCACATTGATGAAAGCGCCTGACAGAATCTTATCCATTAGAAACTGTCCTAGGATTCCGAAGAGCGAGCTTTCGCTCACATCGAGCAAACCGGCGGCAACGAAAACTCTGATTAATAATGCGATGTACTGGTCTGTCACTTTGAGCGTCGACCGCTGTTTCTGGGCGGTGTCTTGTTCCTTGGTTTCTTTGACCTCTTTCTTTTCTTTCGGGCTCCTGCGATACACTAGAATGCACGGAAGAAGGTAAGAGTTGCACACAGCCATGATAGTAGAGATAATTACGTACTCGTCAATCTCCTCCCATCGATGAAAGTTTGGTACCAGTCCGGTGGCTTGATGTTTAGCAAATCGAAAAACATGTCTAAGACTATTTCCTAATAGTGCAGTTCAGCTGCCGTGTCAGGACCCGGAGATTTTCTGCCACACCCTTGTTTCCAATGAGGGTATCCTCAGAGTATCGATGACCGTCCTTATCGCTCTCATATCATCCATGCAGAAATAGATGAGGCCTATAAACTTGACTTCGTGATGAGCAAATTCCATAAAGGATAAAATACCACGAACCGCTCCAAGTTCGTAACATCATTGCAACGACCCTGGTGCAGGCCCTCATCCGTTCCGAGTATTCGATACCCTTCCCATACGCATCCGTCACTCCAGTCAATGCTATCTATAAATACCTGAGTGTCATCAAGTGAGACGAGAACTGTTGTGACGAGACCTCAAGATCGGACCCTGGTCGGAGGTAGCCTCTCGTTCGAGGCAAGTCGACAATGTAGAGGAAGGTTGAAGCGAGTAGGGGTGTCAATTCTCCGGGAGTTTCTGCAAGACTATGAAGCAGAACTCTTAAACCACCACAGCGAACCAATAGGTCGATATCAACCATCACTGTAGGCGCAAGTAGAGTAAGCGCTATCGAGGTGTTCCAAGCGTCGCGGGGTACCCACAAATTTCTGCGAGGGTCAAAACACATATTTGTCGGAACGGTTCATCCACGTGCTCCGCGACAGCAACGAATGCTCTCAGCACGGGCTCAGAGAGGGGTATCCTACTTGCAGCTGTTGCGTTATACGGTGTCCGCTGTTCGGCCCCTATCTGAACAATTGCTCGTATGAGTTTGATAACCTGCTCTTTCTCGACAGCGAATTTATTGTCCCGTGATAAGGATCTAGGAGTTGTGAGGGGGGGATCGACAAGGATGGAGAGCTTTGACACACTTGATTATGTACCAATCCATTGGGTGTTCCTTGAGCTTGTCAACGGATTCAATGTCGATGAGTGAATGCCGGATTAGTCGGTAAGTCATCGCGCGGGAGTATTTCGTGCTCCTGTCTCCTAGAGAAGGGAGAACACTGGATCACGGAATATGAGACCTTACAGCTGGGAATCGAACGTGGAGGAATGTACTTACGCCTGTAGCAAGTCGTTCATATTCAATTCATACCTCACCCGTATATTCGTTTGTAGCATCGCCGTCAGGCGCGATATTAATTCGGTTCTCGACGTGGGGGTGGATTCATCTGCTGGTATTGAAGGGGTCGTAGTGATCGTGGTGGGAGAGCTCGGTGCAGAACCGGAAGTAGCTTGTCGGTTAAGCGAGGATAGGGTTTTGATCATGTTTGTCGCGTTTCTGAGCGCGGTACGGAAATCTTCCACTAGTGGGATCGTCAGGGAGTGCAACAAGATGGGTGTAGGTCCTGACCCTTGCGAAGTGAATCATCCCTCTGTAACGCCCCACGTCGCGTTATCGGAGGCGAGCTTCTCTGTTTTGCCAAGGCTTTGGTGTCTATGACGGAGATGAAAGAATCAAATCAACCATCCAGGCAAAATACACACAGGCCTCAATCACGTCCACGATTGCCTCGATCTTCTTCCGTGCGGTGTTTAACTCGGATTGGACCTGGCCACGGAGGATATCCTGGACCAAGCATCGTCATTCTGCGAAGACTTCCGGAGATTTGCGAGGGAGATACTGACATCCAGATCCATGCTGAGAAGGTTCTCCGCGCCATTCTTGATGCGGTTTTCGACTTGCAGGGTGGCTTGAAGGTTTTCCAGCTAATGTGCAACGGACGGAGATGATGAAATTCAGCTCATCAAAACTCATCCTAATCAACCAAGGTGAAGCACACCTGAGTAGTCAGTTGCCTTTCGTCCATTTCCTCCAGGGCTTTCGCCGTGATTCCCAGGGATGTCGTACTCGATGCGGCGCCGACAGAGATAAAACCCGAGGGCGTGGGGTCGCACAAGGTAGTGCCGTTGATGTTGGTCGTTGACTGGACATCTGCGTTTGCGGTCGGCATGGCGCGCAGTCGCGATAGTTCAGATCGAGAACATCGGATATCGATCTTTCCTTATCCGGAAGGCAGCTATCGGGGCTGTGCCGACCGCCGATGAAAATCCCAGGGTGGCCGGGGCTCCACGTACGGACTCCGGAAGGAGACCAAAGCACAGATCTGCCGAGGTAGGCTCGGCAGGTACCGCAGCAGAGTCATCCTCGCTTTTCAATTAGGGGTTTAGGGTTCAGAGGGTTCAAACGGAGTAGTGACTCATTCCAGCCATTGTTCCATACTGTTACATAGCATTGCACTCCGTCCGTTTCTGAGAGAATTTTCCAGCGCTGGCACCTCCGTTATTTGTCAACCACCCGACGTACGTAGCAACCGTGAGAATTCCCCGAGAAACTGGCACTCGGCAACGTCCGATCAACTGTACAGATTGAGACAAGCCACAATTCTCTCACACCCCGTCCAAAGCGTCCTCCACGATCAAGACCTCCCCACGCCAGAATGGGTGAGTAAACCGTCGATTTTCTGGGGAAACTATCCTCATCCGTTTTCAGTTCGTTACGCCGCCGCCGCTCTCACCACAAACCCTGAAAAAAGTCGGTCAAATCATCGTTGTTCGAGGCACAGGAACTGAATGAGATTATTATCTGTGGTTAGCTTCGCGCGCGCGAGGTGAATACCTCCGCACTCACTTCAAGAACATGCGGGAAGTTGCCGCTGCTCTCCGAGGCAAGCCCTATGTCTATGTGGTGCTTGGTCGCGAGAGGCTAACAACTGTTGCTCTCACAGGTCTGAAATTGACCAAGGCCTATCATTATCTCGGGGATGTCAAGGAACACAAGCAGGTCATTCCTTTCCGGCGATTCAATGGCGGCGTTGGTCGTGCTTCGCAGGCCAAGCAATTCGGTGCTACCCAGGGTGGGTTTTCCGGTTGGGTGATGATCAATGCGTGGCGTTTCACACATCTACCATGCGTTCTCAGGTCGTTGGCCCGACAAGTCTGTCAAATTTATTCTTAGACTATTGAAGAACGCTGAGGCCAACGCTGACTCGAAGAGTCTCGAACCCGAGGAGCTGTACATAAAGAACATCGTCGTCCAACAAGCTCCCGTACGTCGATTTGGTTTCGATCGGCCGCCGAATACATTTTACTGACCCCCGTTTTTGCTTAGAAAACTCGTCGAAGAACGTATCGTGCCCATGGGCGCATTAACCCCTATCAGGGACACCCGTGCCACGTTGAGGTCATTCTATCTGTTGGTGACGAGGAGGTTGAGAGGAGTAAGGACCTGGACGGCCTGGAAAAGCCCAGGCTGATTGGCCTAAACAGGCGACAGGTTGCTCGGAAGAGAATTGAAGCCGCTCGAGCATAAACGGAGGCCGGTCGCCACCCTTGTATCTCTCGTGGATCGTACGATTCTGTAGGAATGGATAAAATGATGTTTATCCACCGGCTTAAGCCACACTTTGTCGCCAATATAATAAGAAAATCAAAACCGGAATATACGTCCGGAGATGTAAGATAAGCGGAATGATGGCCGTGAAGTAACCGAGGGAATTTACTTGCGTATCGGAAAGAACCGAGAGTGCGCGAGAGTGCGGTTCTATCCTGATTACCCTCCGCAGCTGACTCACCGGGGCCCTTCCTACTAATGTCCACACTATATAACGTCCCAACCATCCCCCCAAACTTAACTCGCCTCCGCTCACCCACTCACCTTCCCGTCCCATCTCACGATGAGTTCAACGGGCGAGGAACATCCCCCTCGCGATTCGCTTTTGAAGAAGTCCTCCTCAAATTCCGTCGGAGGCTTGGATACCTCCGCGGAAAAGAGGTCTGCTGAACATGACGCCCTAGAGACTGCAAAGCCCGACCAGGTCGCCCCAGTGGGCTTCAGTGAACTCTTCCGGTGAGCCTTCTCCTCGTTCTACTCGTTTAGGACCTTCGTGTTTGATTCCACCCCTCCCCAGGTTCTCTACCAGGACCGAGATCTTCCTTGACCTCATTGGTCTCGTTTGTGCTGCTGGTGCCGGTGCTGCCCAAGCAAGTCTCCACATTTCCGTTCCTTGCGTCCTAAAGCTGACATGCATCTCCCTCCCACCAGCCGTTGATGAGTTTGATCTTCGGCAGACTTACTCAGGACTTCGTCAACTTCGAAATTGTTCGTGCAAAGGCTGAGCAGGGAAACCCCGACGGCATTGCTGCCCTCCCAACAGCTGCGGCCAGTTTCAGGAAGACTTCAGCTCTGGATGCCACCTACCTCGTTTACATCGGTATTCCACTTTCCTTAATTAATCTCCGACGATGCATTAACAGGAGTTTGCAGGTCTCGGCATGTTTGCTACGAATCTCATCTACATGGTGATTTGGTCTCACACTTCCGAAGTTGGTGCAAAACGTCTCCGCGAATCCTATCTCGCTGCTGTCCTTCGCCAGAACATCGCTTTCTTCGACAATGTCGGTGCTGGCGAGATCGCTACTAGGATTGAGACGGATACACGTGAGCATTTCCATTCATCTCACTATCCTTTGGTTTTCACTCTACACATATCCAGATCTCGTCCAGCTAGGCATTTCCGAGAAGATTCCGGTGGCTACCAGTTTCATGGCCGCGTTCCTCGTTGGTTTTATCATTGCCTTCACCCAACAATGGAAACTCTCTCTTGCAATGTCCTCGATGATTCCCATGATTGCCATCACCGGTGGTCTCATGAACAAGTTCATCTCCAAGTACATGCAGGAATCTCTCGAGCACATCGCCGAAGGAGGAACCATCGCTGAGGAAGTCATCTCCACCATTCGTACAAGTCATGCCTTTGGGTCTCAGAATATGCTACACTCGCTTTACAACAATCGTGTCATGAGTGCTAAAGCCGTCGATCTTAAGCAGGCTATCTGGCAGGGTGGTGCCCTTGGAGTCATGTTTTTCACTATTTATGCTTCCTATGCACTAGCCTTCCAGTTTGGTACCACGCTCATTAATTCTGGCGAAGGTACCATTTTCCCAGACTTTTCTACGTTTATTGTGCTAACTCATACCCATTAGCTACGCCCGGAGAAATCGTCAACGTCGTCATTGCCATTCTTATTGGTGCTTTCTCCTTGGCCCTGATGGCACCTGAGATTCAAGCTATCGTCCACGCTCGCGGAGCTGCTGCCAAGCTCTTCGCCACGATCGATCGTGTTCCTGAGATTGATTCGGCTGATCCAGGAGGATTGAAGCCCGAACGTTGCGAAGGTCGCATCACTTTTGAGAATATCAAATTCAACTACCCATCTCGCCCCAATGTCCCGATCGTCAAGGATCTTTCACTCACCATTGAGGCTGGCACCACTGTCGCCTTGGTTGGTGCTTCCGGATCTGGCAAGTCCACTGTCATCTCCTTGGTTGAGAGGTTCTATGATCCGCTGTCTGGCGTCGTACGATTGGATGGTATCGATCTCAAGGAGCTTAACGTCAAGTGGCTCCGCAGTCAGATCGGTCTCGTGTCCCAGGAACCTATCCTTTTCGCCACTACTATAAGGAACAATGTTGCGCATGGTCTTGTTGGTACCAAGTGGGAGAACGCTCCGGAGGAAGAGAAGTTCGCCTTGATCAGGGAAGCTTGTATCAAGGCCAACGCCGATGGCTTCATATCGAAGCTACCAAATGGATACGAGACTTTGGTTGGAGAGCGTGGTTTCTTGCTGTCCGGTGGTCAGAAGCAGCGGATCGCCATTGCTCGTGCTATTGTCTCCGATCCCCGTATTCTCCTCCTCGATGAAGCCACCAGTGCTTTGGACACACAGTCTGAGGGTATCGTGCAAAACGCTTTGGACAAGGCGTCTAGGGGTAAGCTTACGGCTCGGTTTTCGTTTCACGAGTGATCATTGACTTTCTGTCTCAGGACGTACTACCATCACCATCGCTCACCGTCTTTCCACCATCAAGGATGCCAACCGCATCCACGTAATGGGCGAGGGCGCTGTCTTGGAGAGCGGAACTCACAATGAACTTCTCCGCGATGAAAATGGCCCCTACGCACGCCTTGTCGCCGCTCAAAAACTCAAAGAGACCCACGTTGAGGAGGATGAATCTGGAAGCTCGACAGCCGACGATGCGGAAGACCTAGAGAAGGCCGTTCGTGAAGAGATTCCACTTGGGCGTCAGCACAGTAGCCGCTCTCTGGCCTCTGAAATCATTGAGAAGAACAAACAAGAGAACCAGGAAAAGAAGAAGGATTACAGCATGTTCTACCTCTTCAGGCGCATAGGTTCTCTCAACCCTCCCGGTTACAGGGCGTACTTTATCGGCACATGTGCAGCCATCTGTACCGGCATGGTCTACCCCGCGTTCGGTGTTGTCTACGCCAAGGCTCTAAATGGATTCTCCCTGCAAGACCGCCATGAACGTCGTCATGCTGGTGATCGTAACGCTCTCTGGTTCTTCATTATCTCCATCCTATCCGCCTTGGCTATTGCCATTCAGAACTGGATGTTCAATCACGCCGCCACCCAACTGTCTGCTGTTCTCCGTGACAAATCATTCAAGGCCATCCTTTCTCAGGACATTGAGTTCTTCGACAGGGAGGAAAACAATACTGGCACATTGACCGCCGGACTTTCCAGCAATCCCCAGAAGGTCTTTGGTCTTGCTGGAATCACTTTGGGAGCGTACGTTTTTGCTCTTTCGTTTGGCATGTCCGACGGAGGCTGACACGAAGATTACAGTATCATTCAATCTATTGCCACCATCATTGGCGGCTCCGTCATCGGTCTTGTATTCGCATGGAAGGTTTCCCTCATTGGCATCGGTACGTAAACGTTCATTTAACTTTCAACCTGTTAACGATAACCATTCACGCAATGCGCTTCCGTAGCTTGTTACCCACTGGTCATCTCTGCGGGATACATTCGTTTGCGTGTCGTCATCCTCAAAGATCAGACGAACAAGAAGGCACACGCCTCCTCGGCTCAACTCGCTTGTGAGGCGGCTGGCTCGATCAGAACCGTGGCTTCTCTTGGGCGTGAAGAAGATTGTTGTAGGCAATACTCTGCATCGTTGGAGGAACCCCTTCGTCGCTCCAACACCAGTGGTTTGTTGAGCAACTTGATCTACGCTCTCTCCCAGTCCATGGGCTTCTGGGTCATCGCCTTGATCTTCTGGTATGGTTCGATATTGGTCTCCAGGCTTGAGCTACAGATGTTCAACTTCTTCGTGTCATTGATGGTGAGCGAGTCGATCCCCACGGAAATTAAATATTTACTGATCGCCTGCGATCAGAGTACCGTTTTTGGTGCTATTCAGGCTGGAAATGTATTCATGTTCGTCCCCGATGTCTCGTCTGCCCGCAGTGCCGCTGTCAATGTCATCGAGCTCTTGGATTCTAAGCCCGATATCGATGCCAGTTCGGACGAGGGTCTCATTCCCAAGGAGGTTGTCGGACACATCCGCTTTGATGACATCCATTTCCGTTACCCCACTCGTCCTGGTGTTCGTGTCCTTCGTGGTCTTTCCCTCACCGTCGAGCCCGGTTCCTTTGTCGCCATCGTCGGGCCGTCCGGTTCCGGAAAATCGACCACCATCCAACTTGTGGAGAGATTCTACGATCCTTTGGCTGGAGACGTTTACGTGAGTTTGTTACACGTGATCACAATCAACGGCATATTGGCTAATCATGATTACAGTTTGATGATACGAAGATCACGGAACTGAACGTTGGAGAGTACCGTAAACATCTTGCTTTGGTGTCTCAGGAGCCAACTTTGTACGACGGAACTATCAAGTTCAACGTTCTTCTCGGCGCTACTAAGCCCATCGAAGAAGTTACGCAAGAGGAGATCGAGAAGGTCTGCGCTGATGCGAACATCCTCGAGTTCATCCGCAGTTTGCCAGATGGCTTCGAGACGAAGGTCGGTGGAAAGGGATCGCAGCTCTCTGGTGGCCAGAAACGTAAGTTTCATTTTTGTTTTTTGAACACGTCATCCTATGACGGGATCATGTGGCGCTGATATCACCTGCTCCTTTCTAGAACGAATTGCTATCGCTCGTGCTTTGCTGCGGAACCCCAAGGTGTTACTTTTGGATGAGGCCACGTCTGCCTTGGATTCCCAATCCGAGAAGGTTGTCCAAGCTGCGCTAGATACGGCTGCAAGGGGACGGACGACGATCGCCATCGCCCATAGATTATCGACGATCCAGAACGCCGATTGTATCTACTTCATCACCGAAGGCATCGTATCTGAATACGGCACTCACGAGCAGCTTTTGGCTCTGAGGGGTGGATACTACGAATATGTGCAATTGCAAGATTTGAGCGGAAAGTAGAATCCCTCCTCATTTCCATCATTTCGTTTGTTGTTGGTTCTGTGTTCAAGTTGCTATGCGGTTCGGGTCAAGCTTTTGGACTTTCGTTGTGTTTTCTTTCCTAATCCCCCTTCGGTTTTTTATTCCCCTTTGATTTTATGATGTTACCCTACGCCGCACTTTTCTTGTGCTGGTCTGCATAATCTGTGGATTTCGGTTTTTTCTATCCTGCTAACTAGAACCCACTTACGAAGTAGTTACGCCTCATACATACGCTTATCACACCGATGTTACATACAACCTTCCGTGGCAATGAAATCTGGTGCATTCCTTCGAGAGAACGGTGTGGGAAACTAGCGGCGAGGCGTGATCCGGAGTTGCCGACCGGGATCAGGCGTGCGGGTTACACGCGGCATGGGGCTAATCGCTGGCTGCTCAACTGACGACAACGTCTTTCTTCCAGTTCAACCCTCTTTCTCTCCACCTCTACCATGTCAGTCTCCCTTCACCCCTCCAGCACTCTCGGCTTTCCTAGTATGTACTCTCACTATCTTCCTTTACGTGCCTTCGTCCTCTCATCCAAGGGCAACTTTCCTGGTTTTCAGGGCCGCTTACTCAGACCGTAAAACGCACTCTGACGATCTCGAATAACAATGTCCAACCTGTGGCGTTCAAGGTTAAGACCACAGCTCCCAAGGTTCGTCTCCGTTCCCGGGTCCTTCGAGTTCAGTTCAAGGGAGCTTATCGACTCCGTATGATCCCTTAGCTGTACTGCGTAAGACCGAATTCCGGTCGGGTGGAACCCGGCCAGAGCGTCGAGGTCCAAGGTGGGTCGTGTGTTCCGCTGTAATATGCAACATATCTTGGCGGAACTGTTTACGTTGTGTGGCGGGGGACCAGTTATGTTGCAGGCCATGAAGGAAGAACCACCGTTGGCGGCCAAGTGTAAGGACAAGTTTCTGATTCAAAGCACCACCATCACTCCCGAAAAAGAGACACTGTCTCTCAACGACATCGTGAGCTCTAATTCTCTTCCTTTGCTCGCAAACTGTCATTTTGTTGCTGACATCTGAATTTCCCTCGTCTTGCACAACGTTTCCGTTTACGTGATAACGATATAGTGGAACACCACCGATGGTGATACCCACTCGCAAAAGATAAGAGTCACTTATCTGCCACCCGAGGGAACCAACATTCCAGAGGAAGAGGAGCCTGCTCCCGTACCACCGGTCCTGCCATCAATGATCAACCCTGGTGAGGTCAGTACGCATACGTTGTGTGAAACACATCTTGCGTAGCGCTTGCTAACTCGGTTCTGCTCCTCGTTTCATCTCGCCTAACAACAGCAATACCACACCACACACCAGGCCAACGGTCGTGGGGCACCGCCTATTCCAGACTTTGACGACACCCGAGACCACCAACCTTTCGAAGAACCGCGCGAGGACGTGGACCCAGTACCTGTCGTAAATGTTGCCGTCCATCATCCACCACCTCGCCAGCCGACGCCTCCACCTTCCCAGGAGCAGGACCTCGGTGAGAAGCTGGCCGAGGCAACCGCAGAGATTGCCAGGCTGAGAGCCCTGCTGGCCGCTATGCCAGAGCCAGAAGCCAAGGAGGAGCTCCGTCGTGAGTCAAGTGGCCTCAGAAGGAGGCCTCATAGAGTCCCTTCCACAGTGACTGGGACCGAAACCGAAGTCAGCAACTACGTTGATGAACCCTATCAACCCGAGGGTGTTCCTTTGCAAATCGTAATCATCATTGCCTTGGGCGTGTTCGTCACCACCTATCTCTTCTTCTAGTTTTTGTCCGGGAACCGCGGATTTTTCTGTTCGTTTCTCGATTTTTTTATTGTTTTCCTCCGCGTTCGTCGTCCACGTTTGATGTCTATCAAACCTCGCGCACTATCTGGTGATTGAAAGGCTGCGAGGGTGTATTTACTTATCCCTGTTTCTTTATTATACTTGCTGTCCCGTCTTCTTCACTTGCCGATTTTCTTTACAGTTCTTGTGGTTATTTTACATAACTTTCCATACCGTCACAAAACTGGGATAACAGATTGCGTGAACAACAGAAATGCAACGAGGTCAGATATCAAAAATCACCTCAGACCACGCGAGTGAGGGCGGTCGGCGGAAATAGATCCGTGTGGTAAGGGTTCTCTCGCTGGCGTCGTCGACTGGGCCTTGTTGGAACGTAGTAAGTCGTACAAGTTGTACCATGACGGCCATGTTGTGGACCCTCTTAATTGCGTTACCCAGCCTCATCTGCGCTCTCTCTAACGCCCAAATACCGTTTCACATACCCGCGGATAACATTATGGTGGTTCATGGCACCAAGACCGCATTCAGGTTCAAGGAGGGATCGGACGTGTTTACGCCGAAAGACCTCATTGAACTATCCAGACCCGCACCTGGTGTAGCGAACGTTCCTGGCGATCTCATCCTCGTGCCCGTGTCCAAGTACTCGTTTGAGGACAACAAGTACGTTCGTGTTTCATCATCGCCTGGGTGTTTCGAAGCTCCTAGTTTGTCTCTCCTCCTCCCCACCCGGCCCCCGACCCGCATGTTCGGAACAAGGGCGAGTGTCCGTGCTCTTGCCCAATGTTCGCGCACAGCAATTCGTGTTGGGCGCAGGACATGGGGAGATGTGTCGGAAACACGTTCTTCTCGGTCTTCCAGGATGCTGAAGCGCTGACCGTTCGAGTTCCGACCCTGTAGGAACGAGAAAGCGATCTATATCGCACCCGTTGAAGCAATCATCCAACCGCTCGAGCTTCCGCTAACCAGGGGCGGACAAGCGTTCTGGTTGACTCATCGTATCATCGCACACGTGGTTCCGAACGAAGAAACAAAGGTTCAAGACCTCTACGTGATCTCTGTTGAATTCGAAACCGAATCATCCGATACGGCCAAGATCGCCACTCCCAACCCTCCAGTCTTAATCGGATCGTTCCCCACCTCTACCTCGGACAACTTCAGGTACATTCCCGAATCTGGTGTCCTCGTGTTTTCGGATTACGTCTATGAGGATGGTGAGTTGAAGGCGGTCAAGGAGGCCGATGAGGCTTGGCAGAACAGGGGAAATACGGCGTTTGTTTATGATGAGACTTACGTCCGCCATTGGGATACCTACCGTGGGCCTAAGCACCAGTCTTTGTTTTCGGTAAAGCTCGCTCAGAACGATGGTATCTGGTCTCTGGGCGAGGAATTCATTAACTTACTTGCCGGAACGGCACATGTGAGTTATCACCTTCAGCAACAGCGGTGTGTTGAACTCATGGGATGTGACCACCTCTAGAGCTCTCCTGTCGAACCATTCGGAGGAAACGACGATTTCGATGTCTCCAAGACCCATGTCGTGTATACCACATTAGACCCCGAGCTGCCTCCCGCATGGCACACCAAGCAGAATGTGAGTCTGAAGGATTCGGGCCTTATGCTGCGTAACTGATTAGATTCGAAGGTCTATGTCGTTGACCTCGAGGGCAAGGATCGAAAGGAAGTCACCTCTGGGAAACACGGTGCAACCCACTCCCCTGTCTTCAGCAATGACGGCACCAGGGTCGCTTGGACAGAACTCGCTGAGGATGGGTATGAGTCCGATCGTGCCGTTCTCGTAGTTTACGATTTGAAGAAGGATGAGTCGTACAAGTTGACGCCTCATTGGGATAGGTCCCCGGCCTCCATCTCTGTGCGTACGGATCTCTGGTTTGTATGCCACGGGAGCTCACGTGTACCTGTAGTTCTCCGAGGACGACAACTACATCTATTTCACAGCCGGAAGCAAGGCCCATGTCAAGGTCTTCGTGCTCCCAGTTCCAGCTTCTAAGCCCAGTTCCGACAAGAAACTCGCCTCGCCGTTCAAACTCACCGATGAGCACACTACTAGCGCAATCCAGCCCTTACCTGGTGGTCGTCTCTTGTATTCTCAGAACTCTTTCACGAAGCCCAACGACGTATACATCATTCGTGGACTCGATCAACTACCCGCTTCGTACGATTCCTGGGATCACGACACCAAGGATCTGCAAGCTCAGTCGTTTGGAGTTAGTCAGCTCACGAGGTTCACTGAGGAGGAGTTGAAGGGGAAATATCTGGATGCTGGAGAGGAATTCTACTTCGATGGTGCGGAGAGGAAGATCCAAGGGTGGATTTTGAAGCCGAAGGGGTATAGCAAGGATGATAAGAAGAAGTGGGCGCCGCTTTTGTTGATCCATGGTGGCCCTCAGGGTGCTTGGGAAGATGGATGGTCGACGAGGTGGAATCCGAATGGTATGACCCGATACAGACGAAGATCGCAGGAAGCTGACCTGGGACTGGTAGTGTTTGCCCAACAGGGATATTTCGTCGTTGCTATCAACCCATCCGGTTCGACCACCTTCGGACAA
Source organism: Thelephora ganbajun (assembly GCA_014904855.1). Lineage (NCBI taxonomy): Eukaryota > Fungi > Basidiomycota > Agaricomycetes > Thelephorales > Thelephoraceae > Thelephora > Thelephora ganbajun. The sequence continues at coordinate 63,213 of MU117998.1, forward strand.
GGTGTTTACTTTTGATTTCCTCCTCGGTTATGGCCAATTGACCCCGCTTTATTCTCAGACCTCACGGATGCCATCAAGGAAGATTGGGGAGGAAAGCCGTTTGTCGATCTCCGAAAGGGATGGCAATATATCCTCGATAACTACCCTCAAGTGAGGACCCTGGTCTCTTGAGCTCTTTTACGTGTTCACCTCACCCCCACAGATCGACAAAGACCGTGCCGTCGCTGCTGGTGCCAGTTACGGAGGATACGCCATCAAGTACTTCTTTGCTTCGATCCTCCGTGACCGCGGCTAAAGATCTCCTTAGTTGGATTCAGAGCAACCCTGACTTTGGATTTGGATTCAAGGCTCTCGTTTGCCACGACGGAGTGTGTGATGTTTCTTGACGCCTAATTCAGGATTGACTCATTGTGCCATCAGGTCTTTGATTCGCAATATAATGGATACTCGACTGATGAACTCTTCTTCGTGAGTTCCTGACCCGCTTTGATGTTGGCCTTGTTGTTCATGCTTGATCATAGTTCAACCACGAGTTCGGTGGACAGCCATGGAAGAACAACACTAGGGAACTCACCAAGAAGTTCGTGGTTCATCTCGCTTGCATTTGATTTCGAGAATCCTCACCTCTCGATAATGCAGATTCAGCCCATCGAATCACGTCCATAAGTGGTCTACTCCCCAGTTGATCATCCATGGGAGCAAGGACTATCGTCTCCCCGAGACTGATGGTATCGCTGCCTTCCACGCTTTGCAGCAGTACGTTCCTGTTCTTTATTAATACCCTCTGGTGTTAAGCTGGCTGCTAATACGATCGCCACAACATAGGCGAGGTGTCCCAAGTCGCTTGGTGATTTTCCCGGATGAGAACCATTGGGTTTTGAACCATGGAAACAGTCTCAAGTGGCACTACGAGGTCTTCCGCTGGTTCAACCAGTTCGTTGGGAAGGATAACGCGAATTGAAGATAACACAAATCGAAAATGTTCAGACTAACGCCGCTTTTTGAAAGGATGAATGGCTGACGGTCTGGAATATGGGACGTTCAATAATCGTTGTACACAAAATTATGAATACAGATGTTTTTCTCGTGACCCTCTGAGTAAACTCCGAGATTTCTGCCTCGCCCGCAACCTCGATCGCCATCAGCCATCCCTGGGTCTCTTCCCACGACTCCAGTGATGCCCTTCAAAGTTCATGCATAAATCCTCAGATTTGTTGTGAACGCCCAGTTCGTGCAACTGTTTCCGCCGCTCCATCTGCGCCCGCCATTTGTTCCAACGGTTGGAATCTTCCCACCATTCTCTCCTTTCATGAATTGATCGGGTCGTGTCATCGTTGTCGCCGAACTCCGGACGTGCCCGTTTGGCAGGATGGGCAGGACAACCGTCGCCCGCGGAAGCTGTTCACCTACTTCCGGGCGGTACATCCCCTTTGTTATTCGTGAACCGTTCCTAAGCCGACTTGCTTGGCACGCCACAGTTGGCTCCCACGGGGACGTTCACGCAAACGTGCAGCGACAATGCGATCGAATGTACTGTCACACAGCCAGGACGTTCTCGGTTATATATATACGGGCACTTTTTCCCTTCGTCCTCCTCGCTCCTTACCCGGGTTATATCTCAGCTATGTCCCACATCTCAATATTCCAGCCAGAGGGATCCACAAGCTCGGAGTCAATATCCCTACCTCATTCCTTCGTCACGTTGAAGGCCGCAGATGCCAATTCCTGGCCGTTGTTGCCGGAGCTAGGGGTGTTTCTCCGAGATGAGGGCCATAAAACCCTCACTGAGTTAAGGGGCAATGCAGCAGCGGAGGTGGCTGATTTCTTTGACACGGTGCGCGAATTCGATTTGACGACTACCTTGAGCCGCGGCCGACCAACTCTCTTGTAGTTGATAAGGGATAAATTGGGTGATTATCCCGAGTTTCGTAGGCGCACGATGCGCGTCCTGCGAGATCTATGCAAGTCGTGGGGGGTGTTGCCTGCCTCGTACACACTACAGGGAGAAGTTAAAGTCTCCGATGGAAGGCCATGTGCTTTTGCAGGTTTCAGTGAGGTGTGGCACGGTACCCTGGGATGTGAGAAGGTCGCGATAAAGGTCATAAAGATAAGCCGTACTACTACTGATCCCAAGAGGAAAATGAAGAAAGTACGTAGGGTGGCTCACCAGTAACCTCCAACGTCAGGGCTGACCTCTATCTAGCAATTGGCCAAAGAGGCAATCATCTGGAAGCACTTGAGGCACAGAAACATTTTACCGCTCTATGGTGTTTCCACCAGTATCAACCTCGCTGGTATCGAACCTCTGCACCCTTGCCTTGTGTCACCGTGGATGGAGAACGGCAATATTCGTGTGTTCGTAAGAGAGAATCCCACCTTCGACCGGTTTAAACTGGTAAGTAATTCGTGTCTATCATACGACAGTGCGCTAACTCCCCGTAGTTAGTGGACGCATGCGAGGGCCTCATTTATCTGCATTCAGAGGGATTCTCCCATGGAGATTTGAAAGGAGTCCGTCCGTTATACCCTTTTTCGCCCTCGCATGCTCACCTTTCCTACTACAGGATAACGTACTCATTGACAGCGAGAGAAGAGCTTGTCTGGCAGATTTCGGTCTTGCGGGAATCGTTGGGGTGTCCAACTCGAGCGATCCAGGAGGAACTCCGGCTTACATGGCTCCGGAACTGTTCTACCGCCGGGCCAATGCTGACCGGTCGAGGACTACCCAGCTGCTTAAGGAGCCAATCGACGTTTTCTCTCTCGGCACGCTCATTCATGAGGTACTGCCCCGGATCGTATACACCGATAACAAAAGGCTTAATACCCTTGCAGGTGCTCTCTGGGAAGCAACCGTCTCGTGGCCTCAGACTTGGGCCACCCTCATGGAATCCGATTCCGAATCACCCTGTCTGGAATATGGTAGAGCGGTGTCGGGCAACTGAACCAACGGAAAGACCAAAGCTACTCGAAGTCCTTGAGTGTTTGACCTGCCCCCCGACAGACCCACCAGAGAGGTGGCCATCACCATCCACAACCGAGTCATCGCTTTCCCCTTTGAATTCCTCCCCATCGTTTCAACCCTCATCGCGAGCAGCATTTATGGCATTATCTCCTTTTTTTTCTGTTCCATCAGTAATTCCCCGTTTGCCAATTAGTGCGCACGCGCTACTGAGGTACGTGACCGTTCCGTCACTGGCTCGGCAAGATGACCCGGATGGCCCTGTGTTCCGGTGGAGAGTAATGGGAGGTGGGACCAGGAAATAGGAGTCTGGGTCCACGAGAAGGGAGATCTCGTAGTCGGACGCTGTGTTTTCCTCATACTTTAGTGGAAGGTACTCTCAACGGTATTTCGTTACCAGATGGATCACCTCAGGGAAGCTGAGTTCATGAGTTTTGGTGGAGGGCTCAACTTGCTCCGCGATATCTGGGGGTGTTCCTTTCAGCGTTGCATCCCATTCTATGGCCCTATTGTTTGTCACCTCCCTCTTCGTGATCTTCATCCCATCTCTGCGAGGTTCAGGGTCTGTGTGGTCGCGATGGGAGCAGACCGCGCTTTGAGTCGACTCATTCATCGGATGCTTCCTTCGATATCTCGGTATCGATAAGTGTCCTTGTGCCCGCTATCCTGCCTATTTACTAACCACCTCTCATCGTTGTCTTACTGGCGGCTGTTGCGATGATGTGGACTGTATTCCTCTACATGTGGGCGAACACCAATCATCCGGGGTGCCACTATCCATCGTCCTCCCGTGTCATGTGAGCCTTGGAGAATGTTCGCACGCTGCTTGGATAGGGATGGCGGCGCCACAGATCCTAGTGTGACGCGTCCTTGAGTATCCGCGCTCACCCGCGGTATCCAAAAACCATCTCCCCTTTCAGGGGTGATGTCAGTCAAGGGATGTTCCAGAGGGAATTAAGGAACCCCTCGCCTGAAACGCTTCGCAGCTAGGGTGGGCGCTAGGTGCGAAGGGAGTCGGACATGTATACATCGAAATAGAAAATAACGGTCAGTGGTTATCAGTGTTGTGACTTTCGAATTCACGGGAACTTTAACAGGAGAAGATTCGAACACGGGGACAAATTGGAATCCAGCCCGCATGTCATTCACAACGTTGAATTGGCTCGGTGCTGGAAGAAAGCCTCGGTGGATAATTCGTAACGCTAGGACTGCACGGTGAGATCATTTGTTTTGCATTTGATGTGCATGCTTGTGCGCTACTAGGACGGGGATCCAATAACGACTCTCAATCGTCCCACAGTTTTTGAGCACCTCGAGGGACCTCGAGACCCGGCTTGCAATCGAAGGAAAAAAAAATCGGGGAATGACTTGAAGCTTCAAGGTTCAAGGTTCACTCCAAGTCCGTGATTTCCGACCGAAAGCACCGCAAAGCAAAACCAGTGAATCCCATTTTAGGTACCTTCGTGTGCACGGACCAGTTGACTACTGACGGAAATTACCACATACAGATGTGGTATTTCACCGATAAGCCTGCCACTTCACTGCAAGGACGCAGAATCGAAATCAGGATGGAATGCACTATGCGGAAACCCCAGAGGCGAGACGAAGGCCATCACAGGGCAGCCTCAACCAACAAGAAGCGTCGGGGTTCGTTGTTCCACCCCATCGCGCTCTCCAACTTGACTCACTGGGGCGTTAGCGGGCACAGATGCGTCATCATCGTTCACGAGAGTCTTGGCCGTCCGTTACCATCGTGAATGAAGCGGATGGGTCGGCGTTCACTTTGAAGCAGGGTCAGCAAACATCATAACACCTAGCTGGAGATCGAGGCTGTGCACTGAGGGCACTTGTGAAAGTCAGGAATGAGTCTTGCCGCTATACCCTGGGGAGAGTCGGACACATGACGCGATTTCACCGCATCTCCTACATTGACTTGGAACTAAACAAAGGTACCATGAAATCGTGGTCCAGTACAAATTTGAAGGACTAAGGCGATGGGACCACAATGGATTGAAACTGCGGTGGGAGGCACAAGAGGTCAACCACGTAAGCCGATACCTGTTGCATGGAAGCCGCATACAACGGCAACACTCAAGACCGGTAACGGAGAGGACAACGGTGTGGATTCATAGGAAGAGGGAGAGAAAAAAAGGTATCCTACTGTTACAACGAACGTCTGTGATATATATACTGTACCAAAATCCAACATGAACATGTGACGTGGTAATCGTGTGAGCACGCTTACATTGTACTGATGACATACCTGAATCCGGCTCGGAGGGATTCCAACTAGAATTTGATGATAACAATTCCGAACGTTCCACCTCTACGACGGCCAAGGTCAAGCCACACGACAGTACTATCGTAGGACCGGCTTGCGATGTGCTTGGGGTTCCTCCATTCAATGGGTAACCACAACAGGTGATTCCCTTCGAGATCCTTCACCCATCCCTCTCGGAAGGTATTCCATGAAAGTAGCCCACCGCCTTCGGGCGGAGTACCCCACCCGTATTCGCCGAGTTCATCTAGTGACACGCCACCCCAACTGTGATAGCGACCGCGTGAATTTGGCTGGACGGGCTCGAGTACCTCTCCTGTTTCCGTGTGATAGGCGTGAATGACATTTCCTCTCTCACAGATGACCGCGGTTTGATCTCGAACGTAAAGACATGGCCAGCTGGATTGTACTGGTATGGTCCAAATGCTATTGCTGCGCCCTGCCCTTCCGCCAGGGAGAACACCGTCCACTATCCCCTCTCCTGTGAGCCGCCAAGTGACAATTATCTTAGAACCCCGTGCCAAGAGAATGTTACCAGCGAGGGCCAGCTCCTCTATCACCACACCCGTGTCAATGACGCATAGAGTGGTTTGTGAAAGGAGGTCGGTGATGATGACAGCCCTGTTCCCCTTGTGGCCAGCTACTACGTAGCTGCCACAACAAGAGAGGATAACAACCTGTTCGTCACTGCCGCGATGACCACCGATGGATGGACTATCCAAACGCCACACTCTAGGAACACCATCGACGCAACCCAAGAGTGAAGATGAAGTTGGTGAGAATCGAAGGAAATCAAGGCCAATGGTCAAGTCCAGAATTGAGAACTCCCTCCACCGGACATAATGATTCGAAGTATATTTCCAGACATGGAGACTCCACCACTGGGAAGCTGCAAAGAGGCTTCCGTCGGAAGAGAAGCAGTGGGAATAGAACAATCCTCCTTCCTGTAATAAGTAATGCGAGTCCCGAATATCCGAGACGACGAGATGATTGGGGTTGGAAAGCAAATAGGAAACACGATGAGTGGTTTGAGAAAAGGAGCCGATCGTACGAGTACGAGATTTTTCCCATAACTCGATATGGAAGGATTCGATCTTGGTGAGGATGGACCCAACCTCGAAGATGTTGATCGTACAGACCTGACCGGCCCGTTCTGCGGTCACGATTCGAAAAGATGTGCCATAGGCCCAAAAACGTGGTTTGTTTGTTGATTCGAGTGTACCGGGGGAGTGCGTTGCACCTGAGGAAACGTCGTATGTATGCACGATATAGGTTTTGCTCCGCCGGCCCTTGGCCTCCATGATACCAATTGTACTTCCATCCAACGACCACATCATGGATACACTCCTGGCGCCACCATAATCGGTTTCTTTGGCTACTCCCCCTGTCTGGATATCCCAGATCACGAGTGAAGTGCCAGAGAGGGAGGCAATGGAACGTCCGTCAGTTGAATAAGCAAGTAGACTCGTAACTTTATCGGGGGTGGGTCCAGTGAGCTTAAGGGTGGAGAGAAGTTCAAGGCTGATTGAATCGTAGATTTCCACAGCTTCTCGGCTCTGCGCGGCAATGAACTGACCACACGGCGACCAAGTGTAGGAGAGACAACTGTTCTTGCTGGGAATAATTATCCCCCGTTCCCATGACTCCCTGGCTCCAGCTATCACTCTCGGCAAGTAAGTGTGCCGCTGATGGTAGTACCGCCTTCGGATAATCGATGAGAGGGGGGACAATTCCAGAGCGGAGTGATAGATGTGGGTGGCTGAGACACTAATGGGCTCAAAGAACGCGACCACGAAATGGGAATAGTCTCTGGCGGTGTCGAGAAGCTCTTCATTCCTGGGAGCCTGATTCATCACATGTGTTAAGTGGCAGGGAACGCTGTCAAGGAGCCAAAACGAACCTCCTGCAGCCAGAGAATCAGTTGTTCTAACCCAGCAATGGCTCCCCTAATCCCCCCAAGGACACTGACCACCTCCAGCCACACCAGAAATTTCTCCTCCAGGAAAACACGTAGGCGGGAGATCACATCAGTGACACCGCCCTCAGTCTTGGTGAGGTGACTGTGCCAGGATCGGCAGGCGTACCGCAGCACATCGCTGATACGATCATTGACTCTCGTCTCTAGATCCTTGACTTCCGAGTTCAAGGCATAATCGGGGAGCGACAGAAGATTCCGTTCCAACGTGTCATTCATCACCCTCAGGCAGTTCATGGCCAGTTCCAGATGTAGAATTTTGGGTGAGATCCAGAACCTGGTGTCGACGCAGCGGGAAGGATCGGTAACGAAGTCGGGGAACGACTTGTGGAACGGCTTTGCAGGCTGGTTGGATTCTTCATCGAAAGCGAGAAGTGACTGAAGCAGCGTGAGGAACCGTGTGATCTCTCGGGAGTCCAGGCCAATAAGCTCGGCGATCGCAGGTGAGGGAAGGGGGTTGACGAGCAATACAACGGCGCCGATGGTTGACCGGACCTTGGAATCCACCTCCAGGTCTTCCTCGCCGAAACCAGTCTTGAGGATTGATGCATATAAGGAGTCAAGGCTCGTCTTGGGGTTGAAGCGTGTCTTGCCCTCGTGGCCTGTGTGCTCGGGAAAGTTGACAATCGCATCCAGTTGTCGTTCGGGGAGACGGGTGCTGGTATCCAGAAACTTGACAGTTGCAACAGCGTAAACAAACAGTCCACCCGCTCTGTCACATAGTACATCGATGTGCTCATCCCTTGGCCACCCATCTAACCGATGTCGTCGTGCAACTTCAGAAAGTTCGTGTCTCAGGAATAGCCGGATGTCACTATTTATCAGAGGGGTGGACATTGTGCAAAACGAAGACATCGGTCAAGTTCACGAGCATAGGGAGACGGAATCCATCCTTGATCCGAGGCTCGGGTCGACCAGTGATGAAAAACTTGACCTTTGGTATTCGTTCGACGAACCGTCCAAGCACGGAGAGAATTGCAGACTGTGGTTCCTCGTCCTTGCACTCGTCAAGAGCGTCAATTACGATGACCATCCAAACGCCCGCTAACTTGAGCGGCTCGACTATCAGTTCCCCCATCTGATTCATAAGTGATTCATACACAATGTCTGGATTCGACCGAAGGAGGGGGACGAGAACGGATCGAAATGTTGGGTATTTGTGTGCCAGCTGGAAGGCGAGGGTGGGGAAGATGAGGTGGAGGTCGCTGCGGTCCTCGAAATCGCGCGAACAAAAGAACGACGCTCCCAGTAGCCCGCTGGCGAAGACCCGCTCGCTGATCGTCTTGGTGATCGTGGACTTGCCAGTGCCCGCGAGCCCGTTCAACCAGAAGACGGGCGACTTCTCGAAGTCCTTGGCCCACGACTCGATCTCGTTCAGGACAGTCTCCCGTGTACCCCTGAGGCAGCCCCTGCGATCCCCGCGTTGATAACCAGCCCCATGAGCGCGGCGGCAGCTGTTCAGCACCAATAGGTCCGCTGTATAGTGCACGGGTGAGTTTGGTTCAAGGTGGAAGACGGAAGGGCCGAACCAACATCCTGGAAACAAACATCAATGTCAGGTACGTTCCGACACGGAGATTCAACGTCTTACAATCAATCTGCAGCTCTTGTCGTATATCGCCCGTTGCTGGGCCATCTGTCAAAGCGTTCTGATTTCGGTGACAGGATGGCCATGCAAACTTTGCATCTACCCACCTGATAGTCAACGATGACGTCCCGGATATCGTCCACCATTGCGGATGCGGCCTGAATATCGTCCTGACATTCCCTGTAGCCCTGGGCGTTGGTGCGATTGTATAGCACGTTCCCATCATCCCCAATCAGCCTCAGAGTACTGGGAGAGAATTAACACGATCGTGGGTTAGGGTTGATTCAGACCACCTACTTGGACAGCTTTGCCCGATGTTCGTGCCCGTTGTCATCACAGAGTCCACCGTCATTATCCTCTTCTGAGCACAGCCGATCCAACCGCGCCATTACGGAATCCAGCTTGTTTTTCACCGTCGGTGATTTCTGTCCAAGTGTCAGCGAATACCGTGACAGGCTTACTGAAATGCGTCACCTCGTGAAGTTTCAGGAGGGTATCCAGAGAAGACTTGGTTCAAGGGCGGGATCGTCAGCGTAAAGGATAGAAACAGATCGGAAATTTCTTACAGTGAGGTTGGCGATTTGATTGTAGACCGCTTGCCGTTGCGATATCTGTCCTCTTGTGAGTTCCATTCGTTGCAAAAAATCACTCTTTGCTCACTTGGTAGTGATTGATAGCCTCTTGTAGCCGTTCGGCAAGTCTCGCAACCTCTTTGGAATCACCCTTCTTATTTACGAACTGAGTCACCGTGCCTTTTGCCAGCAATTCCCGTGATCGCTTCTCAATTTCTTCCAATGCGCTGCGAAGACCGTTGACAAGTGTGGGCGTGGTGAGCAATTAGTGAGCGTACCTGGCCAACTCTTCGCGTCGCCCCGTCTCCTCAGGGTCTCCTTTGGTGGTTGTGGTAACGGTTTGTTTGAGCCTGTCCAATTGGGGTTTAAGACCCCTAATCTTGCCCTTGACGTCTTCAAATTGCTGCGCCAGTTCGTGTCAGTCGTGCGTGACGATAATCCACTCAACAGATACCTCATAACGCTCGACAAGCGCGATCACCCCGCTGAGTGCAGACTCGAGGGGAGGGAACCAGTCAGTGGATTCTTTCGCGATGTCGAGGATCTGTGTGACATTCGCGACCCTCTGCTGCTTTGCTGAGAGACCGCGAGTGGTCAGAGGGCTGAGGCCACGGAAGGTGTCGAATCCACTCACATCGATTCTGATCTGAATTACTCCCAGGAGTTCCCCCAGATTCCGTCAGTCTCCGTTTTCGAGACGACATGTCTTTGCTTCCAGCCGATAGATGTAAGTGCGAGAGCGATGAGTGGCCGTCGTGTGCAAGCGTTTAAGCGCGAAAACCATAAGGCTGGGTACAGCCACGGTGAACTCGGAGCCAATCCAAGAGCCGGTTCATTACGGGGATGCGGCCGAGGATAGTCTGGCCCACGGATGGGGGGATGGGCCCATTCAGGCTCAAGCCCTTCGTTCAGAACCGACCGTTGACGTTGAGCACTCAAAACTGATGCTCTAACAACCTGATCTTTTTTTAAAATTTGAATTTATACCCCGCTACAACTACCTACTATCAGTGCAAGACGCGGTTGATTTAAATCCCCGTAATAAAAGAGAAGAAAGGGAAGGAGTTGTGGGAACATATGGGGGAGTGTTATAGTGAACCACGGAGGATGAGGTTAAGCGAGAAAGGGACGCCAAGCTTGAAGGCGCCTGACTTTCTCGAGAAGTGGGCAAATGCAAGGAGAGCGCGCTTAGGAGGGTCACCTTCCAAGTCGGATCGGTGATGTCTGGGATTGACCAGATGCGGATGTACATAGTGCGCAGCGGTCGCGATTGCATCTTGGACACTTAGGGGGGATAATATGAACCGTTTGTCTGTCGTCCTCTTCCCGGTCCGCCGAGCCCACATCTGGACCCCAGTGGCAATAGAGGTACTAGATTATTTTCCCAGCGCAAGGCTTCCAGTGCTCGTTACAAGGTCGTTGAGCCGGCTGATATACTAGCTAGCAGCCTACGTTCTTTTCCTAAACCTCCGTATGATATCTGGGTTCAATCTTGACCACGAGTACTCTTCATAACTATAACAAGGCCGAATATCAGCGCGTGGACCAGGGCAGCATAAATTCCTCGCTCACCTAGATCTGCCCTTCGCCAAAATCGCCCTCCAGTTCTCCTTGAACCCAAGATCGTAGATTCGCTCATTCCAATCCACTGTGAACACTTCACCCAGACTTGATTCTGAGTCATCTAGTCTATCGCTGGGTATGCAGATGAAACGTTTCGCCTCCCTGTTTCCCCACACTTTCAAAGTTTCGAGTGTTGTTTGCCCACGTGAGGCGGTATAGAAGGTGATAAGTAGAAGAGCCTAACGTCAGTATGATCGTGAGTCACCTATACCCGTTGAGAAGAGTCCGGTCACACCATTGAGATGACAGCAAAGACGCCAGAAAACAAAAGCATGAGGGCGATCCGCAGGTGGGGAAGTTCAATGATACTCCCGGGAAAGTTGTCCTCTTCGGGCCCGCGCTCTCGCCTGAGTAGGCGGAAACCAAAGAACGACCCGACAATATACCTCCCAGGAGGTCCACCAACGAAAATCCACGAATACCACGCATCCCACCAGAACTCTCTGTACCACTCATCAGCACGAGATTTCGAGAGGGAAAGAGAGATGTGAGCCAAAACGCGGGGAAGTATAGGTGACCAGCCAGCGGCAGCCGCCACGAGGACGAGAGCCAGTAGCCAAAGAAACTGTTGAATCCGGGCGGTAGTGACGCAGTTCCCAAGCTAAGAGTTTACGATGTCGTATGAGCCAGTTTTTCAAAAGGAGTATGGACGTAAGCAGTACCCATGGGCAATGGTGGTCAAAATCCAGCCGACAGACACCACACGTAGAACAATGATGCGCCCGCGGCGGTCTCCAAGAGCCCGAACATCCGTCTTTGTTACACACTTTGAGATCCCCCTGCTTGTTCACACATTCGTACGGAAGACGAATGGACTCCCGAGCGGGGAGGTTGTAACGGGGAACATTGTGTGTCGTTCTGCCCAAACATAATCGGACGTACAGCACAACGATGGAGAATAAGACCGCTTGCATGAATCCGGTATAGCTAGCTGTGGTGAGTTAACCATTGACCTGAGAGTAACTGAAAAACTACTGGCACGCACAACCAAAGGCAACACGTTGCTCATGTCTGATCAACCAGTTAACTGTACGCGAGAGGCATGAGACTGAGCCCCGGTGGTGGGTCGTAACAAAGCGATCTTACTTCCCACTTCAATGACGGCGGTATACCATCCTAAACTTATAAGAAACACCCTTGTTGAGTTTCGTAAGAATTATGGTGGTACAATCGCTTACAGTATTACCGAAAACACACAAGTCTGGATCCCAAGTTCAAGGATGACGTTCAGTCGTTTCATCAGTGAGAAAGGTAGGTCGCTCGGCGGATGCCGGACCGCCCATCAGTATACACTATATGCAGCGAGGTTAGGTGAATGATCCATGAGGCCGTAAATTGCGTGAAACTAGGTAGAACAGGTATATACAAAATGTGCGGTGATGAAGATAAAAATTAAGTCCGTTGGCCTTCAGCATTTCGATGACACACAGGACATCCATCCCGTATCCTCGACCTCACCATAGAAGCGCTACGCCAAAGCCATCACATGAGCGTTGGTCGAAGAAAGAAAAGGAACAATGGACGCACAAAGCAATCTTTCCGCTAATTACGGAGCTTGGTGATGGTCCGCTACCAATCCTCATCTCGAACACCGTCGAAGCTGATTGATGAGGTAGTGCATCACCACCTCTGGCACATTTGGCGTGAACAACATGCCTACAAAGGAAGAGTAAAACCAATCCTTGTGGGTGTTGTTGTAGCGGTAAAATACATATCGGACATATCGTCTTGCCTGGGTGGTCATGTGAGCGTGTGGGGTGGGGTAGTTGAATGAGAAACCGACGTACCGCTTAAGAAGAATCCACTCGTCTGGTCCTTGTGGAATTTCTTCGCGAGGTCTGCGCAATCACCGTCCAAGATCGCCTTACACCCATCCAATAGCGAGAGCTGCAAGTTGAAATCTTGCAGGATCTTGATCAACGCAGGTTTTAGACCAGGAATCTCGAGCCCGTTCTTGATGCGGCGGATCAGCCGAATTGGGTCGATGCCAGCACCGACGTTCTCCAGTAGCCCACGTATGAAAGCTGGGCGAATTAGCGACACACAACGTTAGACGCGGTTGATTCGTACGTACTTGGTCGGGTCTCAGAATACCTCAGGAGGTCTTCCCACAGATCATCATCGTTCTGCTCCTTCGCGAAGTCGATAGCCTGAAACAAGTTCAATCCTGGAACACAGACGCGTGGCAACATAACCCTACCCGGTTCACGTCACCCATCCGCTCAATGATGATGGTCAAAGCTTGACGATTGTTGCCCATCCGGCCCAGCAGGAAGACCATTTCTGGGACCAGGTCACGGTCTTGGCAGACGTTATACGCCTGCCAGTCAACCTTCAACATACGCGGATGAAAGTTATCATCGTGTGGAAGCGTACCAGTTCCAAGTTGTAGGAATTGCTACCTCGTAAAAAGTCTATCAGGCGAGGTCTAGCATACTCCGCATATAGCCGGACTTGCGTGTCGCCGAATCCTACGGTAGAGAGAGGATCTTTCGTGAAGAGAGCATGCAGGTACAGGAACAAAAAATATGGTTGGACTTGTAACTGTTGTACCACTCGTGTAATCTGAAGTAGAGTAAGTCCGGTCCTGGAAGAGATGCGGGAGAAAACCTGCCGGAATGGAGTGAGTGTGGTCAACCAACAAAGTAATACCCGGCGTTTTGGTGGCATCCTCTGCATCGAGTTGAAGGCCTTTCGCTCCTTTCTCTTTCTTCTGTTTCTTGAATAGCTCTTGATCGAACTCGATGAGAAGCAGAGCTTGGTCGCGGACATCTGTGAAGAGGTTGTTCTCCCTGATGAGGTCAAAGACATTGGGCCGCCGCAGCCTTAAGAAGAATTGGAGTGCCTTCCCCGGTCGACGGTTCGCAATGTACCTGATGGGATATTAATTGGGGTATCTCAACGTTGTCATCCAGGTGCTCACAGTTCAGCAAGGCATTCCATCAGGATTGTCGTGTCTGGACCACTGGAAGCGACCTTGGACGATGACAGTGCCTTGTCCAATTCTGACTCGAGGGCAACGATGACGGAAGGTATGTCGTAGATATCCTTTGGCCACGCCTTGATCGTTTTCAGCAAGGATTCACGACTGTGACCCAAGAAATGTGCAAGGATCATCTCATAAACCAACCGGTCCAGTTTGGGGTTCTCGGTCGGCACGTAAGGGATGATGGCCTGGACATGATCATCAAAAGAGTTCAAGGCATGAAGAGAACAAATACCAACATCGATCTGGCCCTTCTGTGCGAAAACGAATATCCAGTCTTCCCATCGCTTGACATTCTGTCCACACACTTTGGGACACAAATGTGCAGCCTTCATGAATTCACCTACCGGGTATTTCAGTACTGATACCATTATCCTTGAATCACGGTCGGCCCACCTTCTACCACAAGGTGTTCGACGTACTTCTGACCGATCTCAGATGCATTGATATCTCCACCCTGCGAATCCCCTAACTTCTCCAGCTCCTCCAGCGCCTCTTCGTACCGCTGACGATCGACCAGCCAATCAATATGATCCCTTCTGTCTCTCGCCTTGACGATAACAATATCTTGAGGACTCAGAACGATATAACATCCCCCAGAAGCACCGTCAGGTTTTATCTCAGCAAGGACGTAATCGTTACAACCCCAAGTTTGGAATCCGCTGATCCCCAGGGCATCCGCAGCAAGCTCCTCACCGGCGCGGGAGATGATGCGCAGTTCGGGACGCTCTGCAACCTTCCTGGCCTGTTGTTCCCGATCTTCCGTGGCCTCGTTATAGAATGATGTGTCAGGAGGGGTATACGCGATGATTAGAAACGAGGTCAGGGAGAGAGGATCTTGGCTGGAGGGGTGAGAGACAATTCCAGCGACCATACAGTCGAGCTGGAACACAGCGGTAATTTCCACAAGAAGTGGGGGGACATTGGCAGAGTTAGAAGAGGTTGTGGTCCGAGGCCGGGCTCGGATACGAGCAACTTTAATTTGGTCTGCCCAACCAATTAGGAGAGTGGAATCGTCTTGCCAGTGCATATTGCACTTGAATAAGTCAGCACGAGGAGCGTCTGTGGGCCTGTCGATGAACGTGATTCGTGATGAGGACGCTGTGTCATAGATTTTGATACCCTAATCAGGTAGTGAGATCGAGGTGAGCACACCAAACTTCTCACTCACAAGGTCGTTCGCCCACGATATCAGGGCTCCCCTCCACCGAACCTGCCAGATAGGGCCCTCGCCGTTGTGTAATATGGTCTCTTTGTGTCTGAGCCAGCCCTTCTCATAAAGGATCAGATTACCAGCCAACCCTCCACATACGAAAGATCGAGTTCCTCGTTTCGAGAAGTTGGGTTCCAAGGCAACGGACCGCATAGGGCGTTTATGGTCGAAGGAGTAGGATTCGGGGGTGTTCAGGGAATGAATAACAACCTGCCCTAGGTGGATGTTGGTTGCTGAGAAATACACGTACAAGCGTGACGCACCATCTATCGAAGCCGTGCCGATGAACTCTCCCAAAGGATCCATAACGACATCCACAACGGAAGCCATGTGGGGCTTGAACGATTTGAGTCGCTTTCCAGTGAGATCCACAATGTGTACGATGCCTCCATGCGTTCCAAACGCCTATACGTGACGTGTCAGCCGCTTCGAAACAATAACTGCAGGGTGCGCACAACGAGTTTATCGGTGACGGCTAACGATGATGCGGAGTCCTTCAGCAGCAAGTCCGGAACTGAACCTGCTAGTCGTTCGTACTTCAACGCTGGCTCTTCCTCGTCCTCGTCGTACTCTTCATCATAATCCTCATCACCCTCACTGTCGTAATCCCCATCATTGTAGACCTCTCCCTCACCGTCGTGTGGATTGAGGTCTGTCTCCTTTGGTGTGGTATCTGGCTTGTGATCGTCGTTGGGAGAATCGACCTCCGTGAAGCTCCCGTTTGCGCTCAGTTGTCTCGGGCTATCTGTGAAAGATGCATGTTGATTTTCATCCACGCTCAGGAAGTCCGACATCGATGACAATGAAGAGGAGCCACAAGACACCGGACTCTGGAAACGCGCCCTAAGGGTCGTCGGATGGGTTAACCGAGGAAACTTCCCACGACCACTTCCACCTCCCTTGACCGCGATCGCTTAAAATTTCTGCAAAATGCCCAAGTCAAAAAGAGCTAAAGTCGGTAAGTTGACCTCTTCTTTAATATCGGAATACTGACTGCTTCTTCTCCTAGTCTCGCTGACCAAGGTCGCGAAAAAGACGAGGCAACAGAAGGAAGGCTTGATCACCGATGTACGCTAATTTCCGTTTTACACATCTGTGTCGTCTGCTGCAACTTCAGCCTCCATTGATAAGGAAACTTTATGCAGGTCCAGGCTAATATCGATAAATGGAAGTATTGCTGGTTATTCGAGGTTGGGAACATGAGGAACGGCCATCTGAAAACGATCCGGAAGCTCTGGAAAGAGTGAGTACCCTATTCGGCTGGACTGTTCTCAGGTCCTAACACTTTTCGTTGAAGCTCCGGTCGAACGTTTTTTGGGCGAGGTGCCGTTATGGCGAAAGGACTCGGCAACACCATCGAGGAGGAACACTTGCCAGGCTTACACCGATTATCTCAAGTGCGTGTTGATCTCCGATCGCGGTCCATTCAGCCGTTGAGCATTATGGGTAGCATATCAAGGGTCAAGTCGGCCTCTTTTTCACCGACTCCCCTCCGGACGAAGTAACTACTTGGTTCGACGACTTCCATCCTCCAGATTTCGCCCGTGCGGGTATCCGAGCCCCCAAAACCGTCATCATCTCCGCTGGTGCCGTCACGCAACACCACTCAGACCCCCCTGAACCCATGCCTCACAATGAAGAACCTCAGTTGAGGAAACTTGGGCTGACTACGAGAATGAACCGGGGTGTACCGACGCTGGATGTCCCACACAAAATCTGCGAGCAGGGGAAGAAACTTACTCCCGAGCAGAGTCAACTGCTCAAACTGTTGGGGTACAAAACGGTGGAGTTCAAGATCAAATTACTAGGACGATGGGAAAAAGAGACGGGGAATGTGACCATGGAGCCAGCGACGGAACACAACTCACAACCCAACGGCAGCAATAGTGAGGGCGAGGACGATGACGAGGACACGAGTGACTGATCACGGCCCCCTCTCCACGGCGTTTGTATTTTTATGTATATCACTCTCAACGCCTACGTTATTGATGTCATTGCTTTACATCGAACCTAAATGGCGCACAGTAGAAGCTTCTATACATCGCAGAATAAAAAACCTCGGGATCGCATATGTAGTTTTCACCAATACTCACGGCCAAAAGCAACAAACGGAAAACCGCCTCGGATGGGAGGAAAGACCCTTCGCCACGTCCTCCAGGTGATCAACGCCGGTCAGGAACTTGTTGCCAGTAATAACAACATCACTCGGGTTCTTGCTCCTCCTTCTCTACCGGAATTAAACCCACCTACCTTTAGGCCGAAGGGTCTGGAGAAGTGATTCTTGCCTCCTGGAGCCCTATTTCCGCGGTCTGAACCTCGCATGGTCGAAATGCCGGATCGACGGTGAGTGAGGAAGATCGTGCATACACTTTTACATTGACGTCAAGTATACCGACACCGTCTACATCCACGAGTTTACTGTGGCGTAGACTAGAGGTTGGGTCATGGATGCAAGGGTCAATTATCCGGGCTGTAGTATCGTCTGTGGTTTGCTGGGTCGGAAAGAAAGGTGTCCTCGAACGCACTCTGATCATGGTCGATAGGATAACGCGGAGCTGTGCCCGACAAATAATCGGGTTGCCTAACGAGAAACTCACCAAGAGACATACCAAGCTCAAGTCCCTGTCGGGTCCGTAGGGTGAGCCGCTCACGGAGATCCCAGTCGTCGCTCGGATTTATTCGGTGGTTCAGAGAATTCATCCAGCACTACCCAGCCATGCGCTTCCCCTCCGCACCACTCCACGTGAGACCTTTGGCAGGGTAACTCAGACGCTCACTGGACATGGCTAAGCTGGGGGGTACTGTTTAAGATTCAATGTACCGGAGTCTCCCTGGTGCCCGTGTCCTGATGATAGCGTGCAACCCATCGTGTCAATTCGTATACTATTCAACATAGTTCCGATCCGCCGATCGATCGGGTCACGTCACAAAACTGTACAGCCGTTACGCGACATGTCTCGACGGTAAATATTGTTATCCGTTGACCAAGGTACGGTAAGTCCATCGTCCACGACTAACTCTCTGGCATGAGGTCTGTTTCGCCGTTATGCACTCTCCGGTCTGTACTCAACGAACTACAGCGGTAGCAAACTCTCGGTGTCAAGCGTGCGGGGCTCTATCAAGGAACTCCTCACTGTCTCGGCTGAAAAACCCCGCAACTTCGTCGAGACGATCGAACTGCAGATTGGCCTGAAAAACTATGACCCCCAGCGAGATAAGCGTTTCTCTGGAACCGTAAAGTGAGCCGGAAGTTTGTAGCACAGGCCGTACGGGAATTTGATTTGTACTCACAGGCTCCCGAATGTCCCCCGGCCAAGGATGTCTATATGTATTCTCGCTGATGCCGCCGACATCGACCGTGCTAAGCAGATCGACCTCGAGTACATGTCTGTCGATGATTTGAAGAAGTTCGTGTACGAAATCTCTCATTCCCTTCATGTACTAATCTCTTGCCCCAGGCTCAACAAAAACAAGAAGCTCGTCAAGAAGCTCGCCAAGAAATACGACGCTTTCTTGGCTTCTGAAGCTTTGATTAAGCAGATCCCCCGTCTGCTCGGACCCGGTCTCTCCAAGGCCGGAAAATTCCCCACCCCCATCTCCCATACCGAAGATCTCTCCAACAAACTCACTGAAGTTCGTTCGACAATCAAGTTCCAGTTGAAGAAGGTCCTGTGTTTGGGCGTTGCCGTCGGCCACATTCAGATGACTGATGACCAGGTTTTGGCCAATGTCATGCTTGGTAAGTGTTTGGCGTTCTTCCGCTGGTTCGTTATCTCAACCCTCTTACAGCTATCAACTTCCTCGTCTCCCTGTTGAAGAAGAACTGGCAAAACGTCAAGTCCCTGCACATCAAGTCTACCATGGGCAAGCCTGTCCGGCTCTTCTAATCAACCCTCTTTGTCTTAGGGTGGACGCGGTTGGAATTCATCCACAAGAACATCCATCAGCAACACGGCGAAATACCTTTTTTTTTTTTTTGGCCACTTCACTTTTCGTCATTCAGCTGTTTTCCGCTGTTCTCCAACTCCAAGTCTCGATTCATGACATAACTTATTCTTTGCGGTTACTAGTGTCTCCGTAGGTATCAATTGAGTGTAGTCCTATTCGTGCTATGAATGCGTACGTGAGGTGTAGCAAAGAGCGAGGGCACTGGGCGAAAGGCAGAAGTGCTTTCAGGCCGCGGGATGTGGAATCCGGGCGTTAGAGTAGGCTGGTCACCAGCCTAAGCACACCCCAACAATATGATATTCACCTTCGACGGTCACAACATTGTAATGTACCACTATGTACCTGCGCTCTTAACACACTGTGAAAAAGACTTCGGTCAAATTCCGACTGAAGATCTCAATCAGATCTCCGGCCAGAATTTGGGGGAGGGTGGGTCGATTTTCGGCCGAGGTGGCCTATAGTTCGAGTAATCCCGCTGCCCTACCACTTCCGACCTCCCATATAATACCTTTTGATGGCTCCAGCAAACGAGTTTGCAAGTGAGTTCGGTAATCACTGCAAACCGAGCTGAAATCTGAGTTAGCTCAGCTCATGCCAACGCTATATGGTGTTGTCAGAGGCGGAATTGTCAGATAGGCCCAATGGAACAACGCTGACTGTCTGACGGTCACTTCGCGCACTTGTTACGCAGACGGTGCTTTCATATAACTATGGACAGCCATCTACTTTTGACGAAATTTTAACTACGAGTGTTAGCGGGCGATATCGGTATTCCCTGTGTTTACATCTCTACCTCGGGGAAGCAATCTTTTTACCCAGAACCCTCTCCCCTTACAAGGAGAAACATCATCCGGAGTCCGTCGGAAGCGGGGAACATTTCAGAGGCCGTTGTTGAGCAAAGCGTTAATGGTTCCATCGGCTATTGAAGGGAATAATGAGTCTCGTGTGACGCCGATGGATTGATAAACTTACGGATATCGCTAAGGACCTTTTTGAGGGCCCTGGACTGGATGATGGATTTGACATTAGCTGGGGTCAAAGTGGAGTCCATGCCGAACAAGTAAGCAGCGAAACCAGCAACGAAGGGGTAGCCACGGAAGTCCCGGATAGGGTTTTGGTTTTGCCGTCTTTCCAGGTAGAGATAACGCCGACTCCTAAGGGGATAGATGAGATACTCAGGAGTATCTCGATATCAATCCTTCACGTACCAGGAGCCCAGATCGCGAGAACAGCACCGTAGTTAGAGGAGGAAGCCTTGGCGTCGTTGATGTCAGAGGCACCAACGGTAGTGACAGAAGAGGCGCTGCCAGGGGAGAATTTGGCAGCGTCGGCTCCGTCGTTACCAGCAGCGGCGACAGTGGTAACACCGGAGGCGACGAGGTTGTTGGCGGCGGTGTTGGCGGAACTATTGAAACCACCGCGCAGACTCATGGAAGCAACGGAAGGGCGACCACTGGTGGCGGCAGCTTTAGCGACCCAGTCCATTCCGGAAATGCTATCAAGAACGTCAACGTCAGTTGAAATGTGACCACGCCTCGTGGAAGAGGAGCGCACACGTCAGACCAAGTACCTTTTCTGTGAAGTGTTCGGATCAGACAGATAGACCTTGAAGAGGAACATAAGATACACACCCATCATCGCCCAAAACCCTCACGGCAATGACATGGGCAGCCTTGGCGACGCCACTTTAGGTTACGTGAGACACCTCGATATAGAATACGCTGTATGACAACGGACACTTACTACTGATGAGAGACAGCAGTACCAGCACAGTGAGTGCCGTGGCTATATCACGCGGTGATGAGATCGGTAATATGAGGAGAGATAGAGGTGTGCGTACCCAGTGCCGTCGACATCCTACAAGTGGTAATCGGTCAATTGATCACCGCATCATAGTGCACGACTCGGACTTACTGGGTAACCACCTGATGGGAGCGGGGATGTGAATGAATCAGCGATCGATTGCCCGGCAGAGGCTATCAGTGCGCACCGCTGCATAGAAGGAGATTAGGATTGAAGGTCTTGGAGATGTCAACAAACAACCACGTACAAAGTAGCTCCCCAGGAGGCGCGGCCTTGAGAAATTCTGCGGTCAGACAAGAATCATCGCGGCGAGTCAGGTTTCTCACCTCCGAAGGCTGGCTGTAAAATGATGCAATAAGGGCGTGTCCAAGGGAATCAAAAATCAATCGAATTACGTGAGTAATAAGAATACCTTAGGCGTGGTATGTTGTGAGATTCGACCTCGAAACTCGTCAAAGGTGCTCACCGGCATCTAATTGCCCGAATATCCATGGGTTAGTCTCCTGCCAGTATGCTGATCGCTTAGTCTACACACCAATGATGTAGACATCAGTGCCGGCTCCGGTGGGAGGATCGTATTTGTAGGTGTAGGTAAGGCCATTCGGGTCCTTGTCAGCAGGTGAGGTTTGGGAACTGATACGTCCGAGACCCCAAGTAGCATCGGTCCTATAGAACACCGAGAATTAAAAACCGACAAGCATTCGAAATGGATTGAACGAGCTCACTGGGTGACAACATCCTGGGCATGAACGTACCCATCCTCCTCGATGGACGCAACGTTGGGGTTAGACCTCAGGAGCTCCAAGTCGGCATCGGCGAAGACTCCAGCAAAACCGTTAATGATACCCCATTGGTGCGTAACATTGGACTGGGAGCCGATCTTGCTAGTAACAGAAGAGACACCATCAAGATGGCCAACGCTGTCCTTGAAGGTTACAATGTAACATCCGGGAATAGCATCCGTGGTCTTCTTGACAGAGACGAGAGGGGAGGACGTGGCGATTTAGAGCTGCAGAACTGGAACTTTAGCCTCAACGAGTGAGCTGAGGTCTCCTCGTCGACGTTCGCCTGGTATTTAAGCAATTCCATCCATTTAACAGGTTCTATGGATATAGCTTGCGGGCACAAACCTGATGCTAGTCCAGAACTGGGCTCGTGCGTGATGGACCCAGATAGACCAGAAGCAAAGTGTTAGTAGGATTACGTCTGCATTCTACGACCTCCTGACCACCAGTTGCAACCAATCAGCCAACTGGCGAGAGACTAGCTTTGCAACAGCGGGACCCCCTGGCCGATTGGCTGATGATCGGGAGGTCGTAGAATGCAGATGTAATCCTACCATGTAATGCTTTGCTGTTCCGGTGGACAAACGCGTCTACAGCAGTTTGCATTACTATGTGAACGTGCACCTCGCCTCTGACAAATTACAGTTTTATGACAGCTCCCATACTCGGGTGATGGGTGGAATGAGGTCTCGATACTATGGCCAGGCGGGTCTCTGTGACCGGTCGTGCTAATATGTTGCTTTCATTCATTTTGTTGACCTGAGAGGCGCGGTGGCTGGTAATCCAACCTCCTTGCGCGGACATCCCCATCTGCAAGGGAGTACAGGCCCAAAGCCCTTCTCCCAGATAATCCCAGCAACCGTCACAAACCGGCGGGACAAGCAGAACACTTGGGACTCAGTGAGGGCTGGGCTCGTAAAAGTACCGAGATCTCGCTCCGCCCATCGCTCAAATATGAGAACTGTCATGTAACTGCCACCCGCTCAGGGATTGAGTCTAAGATGCGCGCGTTCATGTAGTGATACAAACTGCATTAAGATGGGGAGGCCGCTCTCCCTCCGTGTTCTCATGATTGCCAGAACGCATCTCATCTCTTATCTCTCTTGTGTCCGATTCCTGAGCACCTTCCCCCCACTAACGGGCACGATCTTCGAGATGTGCGGGAGGTGTCGGACAGACTCGACTCACCTCGGGAGGGTCATTGTGAATTCCAACCACGCGCACATTCTTTCACCGCAAGCAGTCAGGGTATCTGGATTCCGACCGGCGATATGGATCTCCGTGTACTATAGCATTGGCGATCGGGCCACTCTGTTTATATTCGTCTGAACTCGTGTACACGGTGTAGCCTCAGGGACAATCACCCAGCAGTCCACGTAGCTATCTATTCAATGCACCTAAAGTTTGACACAATCCACACGTGGTGACTCCCGTTCCTTGCCACTCTGTAACCCACCAAAAAGTCCCGTGAGGTTGGCTGACGGGGAATGATGGGCACGGACATCATATGGCCTCATCATTCCTCAGGACAGATGAGGGCGGCTGAGTTGTGGTGACACTTATCGATGACACACAGATAGAGGTCCTTCGAGAGTTCGAGTTCAGGTCGAGGGGAGAAGGAACGGATATCTTGCTGTTGAGAGACCTCCGCTGGTGGGGTCCAACGTTGGCAGCATAGCCTTGTTTGAAATCGGAAACGGAGATCTTTGGGATTACATGGTTACCGTGACAACCTCTATTATGAGGGCAAGCAATTGGACGTAAGGGAG